>JAPMOB010237065.1:0-31808 GCA_029875015.1 Lepomis gibbosus
AATAAACTTGCCTTGCCTTGCCTTGCCTTGCCTTGCCTTGCCTTGCCTTGCCTTGCCTTGCCTTGCCTTGCCTTGCCTTATTTCCCCAAACGGAAATTCAAAAGAGAAGGGAAGGCTAAGCATGTGTACTGACTCAACAGGGATTTTATTAAATTAGAAAAGCTGATCTACAGGAGAAAAAATATTTAAAAGCAATAGCTGCAGAATGCCTGAAAGCCATACTGCATTATATTCTATTAAATTTTAATATTTTCAATTGTCACATACTGCCTGAATATTATTGTGTTTCGCTTTATTTACATGAAGACTAACCATAATTTAGAGCAGAATTTTTCACCAGAATGCAGAAAATTAAGTCTTTAATGGTCAAACTTTTCTAGGGGAGGACCCCCACACCATCCTCTTTATTTGTCCCTCCACCATTTAAGCTAAACCAATGCTTTTGCATTTCAGGAAAATTATCCCATAAATTTACTATAACGCAAGAAAATAGTATCAAAATAGTGACACACAGTTTATGTGGGGAAACATTCCCAGATCCCAGGTTAGGTTTGGTCTCCCACTTTGGTCTATGATGTAGAGGTTGATGTGGAGGCTAGTCACACTTCTTCATTATGGACCATGATTATTGACTTGGCTGTTTATCAGTGACGGCTAGTGAAAAATATCTCAGGTGGGGCTGTGCAATATCGATTTAGTTTCAGTAACTGTCGCAGTACAATTTAACACAAACTGCAAGATACCAGTGCTCTGAGAAATACAAATAATTTAATACCAATATTAAAAAGTTTCTTACACAAAAACATAAACAGTGAACACAAACGTAGAAAACGTAGAAAAGTGGTATGAAAAGAAAATACTCAATTAAAGTAAAAATACTTCTAATTTGTACTTGTACAGTAGGCCTACTTGAGTTACCGTTACCACCATTGGAAACCACATCTTAACACTTCAGAGCTGCCTATAAACTATAGAGCTTACCTCTGTAGCCAAATCCTTGTTATCCTTGTCGATGTACCATAGCACAAGCACCAACTGGGAGTGGGTGGAAATTTCGTTTTGCATAGTCTTTGAGGTGTCTTAGAAAACAGTAGCTTTCTTAAGGTGCTCCTCCAACACACTGTCCAGCGAGGCAACAAGATTTACTGGATCTACTACTAAAGGCCAGGGTTGTTATAACAGGGTGTGCACACTTATGCAACCAGGTTAATGAAAAATAAAAACCAGGTAAGGTTTTTATTTTTCATTTTTCCCCCTCAAAGATTTGAATTTGTTTTTCAATTGAATTGTTCACATTATAGGTCACATTAAAGGTGGAAAAAGTTCTGACATAATTTATCTTTGTCTCATTATTTTACATCATAAGAACCTGGCATTTTAACAGGGTTGTGTAGACTTTTTCTATTCACTGTACTACTATTTATTATTTATGATAAATGATGACCCACAACGGTGTTAATAAACTGCTGCTCGGAAAAGATAACAACATCGAGCGTGAACACCCATTCATACACGCCTGCACGATATAAAACTCAAGCATTCTAGCAGCAGCATTAGTAGGAGCAGTCCAGAAAATACACCGATGTGATGGCACAGCTCATAGGCGCACATGATTTTAAATTAAGACAGTGTTTAGACTATCTGTCTCTCAGTGAAGGTTTAGTTACAACTCCGGACTAATGTAAGATGGAAACAACGGATTGACATTGACTATAGTGTATTACAATGTTGATTAGCAGGGCAGACTGAGTAATATCAATGGACATCTCTCAGTAAATAATAATCACATATTCAGTAAAGAATATAAATAGTAAATAAATGGTAAAATGTGCCCCAGTAAAGCTTTATGTCTAGCAACACCCCTGCCTTTCATGTTTGTGTGCATATCCTCTGAGTGCTCTGGTATCCTTCAGGTTAGCTCTACATCATCCACTTAAGCATCTACTCGTCAATTATGCACCTGCTAACTGCCAAGAATATCTGATCCTATCCCGTTTAGAAATATCTCCTACCTGTACCTTAGTAAAACCATAGTTTCTAAGTAAGATGGCTAATACACATCGAGGTACCATTATATTTTACCTGTATATTAAGGAACTATTATTATATATTTTACTGAAGTGCAGCAGATGCAAGTGAAAGTGAAACTTCAGCCATGATTTATGACAACTTTATCTGGCAGCCTGTCTCGTGTGTTTTAATGCCTTTTGACCAGTGCATGTTGGAAGCTGGAATAGCATGGATGCTAATAACTGGGTTTGGAAAAGGGATGAAAGGATGGATGGATATATTTTGAAAGAAACTCCACACTGGATCGTGTATAAAGAAAAAGCACTGGTGATATGGTAAATTTGTGACCACCTCCAACATCACAGTTAGGCCCTCTACTTTAATGTTAATAATTTACATAAATTGAGCTGACCTAGACTTCTTTTATACAGTCTGTGTCTGCAACCCATGTTCATGTCTGCAATCTCTTGTGGGATGACATAATTCACATAAACTGAGCTGACCTACCTTCTAATATAGAAACCTTGTAAACAGCATAAAGTAACGTAGGAAGTGAAGCTAAAACAGACCTGTTTTCTTACTTGTTTTCTTTCTCGTCTCGTAGCAAAAAGTTGTGTATGCACAAACGGCTATCACAATAATGTCCAGGGTTCCACTTCGCCAAAGCGATGTATTCAGACAATCAAAACATCTAAAAAAGGTATCTTAACAACAGAAAAAGTGACAAATACATTCAAAAATACAGTATCTAAAGATTCAGTAAGGTAGTTGTATATGTCAGGGTCATCCACTTTGATGGAGACAGGCGGATGGAACCCATATTTCTGTTTTTCCGTTTTAAAACCAAAAGAGAAAAACAGATAAACAGAAAACAAAAAAGACATAGTTTTTTGTTTTACTTGTGTAGCTTTGTGTGTTACAACTACTTTTGTAGCTTTGTGTAAGCAGATACACTTGGGCGATGGTGGTGCCTTATTAAATGTAATTAGGAGGCTCAGAGTTCAGTTTGTAACTCACGCTCAGGAAATCAGCTGCTTCAGATCAGCACAAAACAAGATGCTTCCTTGATGCTGACATACTTAATCTACAAATTGGAGAATTTAGAGTGTTTGAGTGGCTCCCAGGCAAAGCATTGCTCCACAACAAGGAATTGTTTTTGCTCTAGTGAGTTCGAACCCAGCTTAACGCAATCTTGCAGAACAAGTAATTTTTTTTTTTGTATGTGGCTATAATATAGGCTAGTGCTCACTTCTACAATCATATTCATATGCGACTTGAAAAGAAATAGCCTTATATAAAATTAAATATAAAAATATGTAATACTGATTTTCTGTTTCACACGGAACACAAAAGGGTCACTGATTCAAAGTCTGGGTTCTGGCCCTCCTTTCACCCCAACCGCATTCTTGGTCTTTTCTGTTAAATATAGGTATAGTGCTGCTCTCATGTATGAGTTTACGGTCTCAGTTGCTAGTTTCAAGTCTTCTTTAATCCAGCATGATGTTCATTATCGTCCCATTTAGAGTAGAATAGACGATAACGCAGAGCATGCTTTAGGGCGTGGCTACCTTGTGATTGACGAGTCGCTGCCACAGCGACCTGCTCCGCTGCACAATGGCTGCCTACTGTTCCCAATTGTTGTTGTACTGTTTAATTGTATCTGACAAGAAATGTTGATTATTATTATACAGTCTGTCTTCAACCCACGTTTGGCCTGCAAACTCCAGTGGGATGAAAATAGTGACAGTTGTGAAAAATGGGCCAAAGTTAGCTTAGCATTTTCAGTGTGCCGCCGCTGCTGCTGGGCCAAACAAAGCTAAAGTAGTTAAAGAAATGAACTACACCATTTCTTCACTGTACACATAATCACATATATTGTTGTCGGCATATGATGTTAGTACAGGTGATTTTTCCAGCAGTAAAAACTGCTATTTCTGCTCAAACTTACATTGGATGTGTTTGCTTGTATTCAGAGCTTAGAAAGGATATTCAGGGCATGCAAACAATAACATTAACCTCGATACACAGCATAGATATGGCCAGAGCCACAAAGCAAATGCAGGTAGATTTTCTACCTAAACTTAGTCAAATCTTCGCTATAATACATGATACTAAGTTGCAGAGTGTCAGCAATACCACCCTCAATCATTACACTACAGTAGGAATCTACAATTTTCCTTGAATTGTGGGTAGGTGCAAAAAAAAAAATCACAATTGGAAGCCAGACTCAGGATGGCAGAAAGCCAAAATATTGTAGTCGGTTTTCTGGGCAAAAAATGAGAATGAGTGCTGTGCATCAAGTGTGTGCAGACAGAAGCCTGAATGGCTGGGAAGGCGATTACTTAATTGTATGGAGGTATGGAGGTGTTAAGTTCTGCCACACTGACCTCATTTGTTGCAGAAGTGTAATTAGAAAATGTTGGATGTGTCATACTGATGGCAGTCTTGGTTGGGAAATAGTGGGGGTGGGCTGCCACTTAAATCCTGTCCTGTTTTCTTAGTTAGGGTGGTACATAATTTTTGATTTAAAATAATTTTCTTTGATGTTGTTGTGGTAATTAACTTGCTGCATTATACTCCCTTTTTTCATTATACTGCCCACTCTAAAGCTTCTTCTGTATGAAGGTAATACAGAATAAATATGATATTGTGTTGGTAAAGAGGATTTTTCCGACCTTAAATGTACTTGAGAAAAACGGAGCAAAACCATAGGGGTTAAGTTGCTTTATAACATAATACCTTGTAGAAAATTCTGTAATTTGAAACCTGGTAATGAGGAGGCAAGAGGTTCATCAAAATTTAGTTCTGCATAATCTTGGCCCTGTAGCACCCTGTAAATAATTACTCATTATTAAAGGTAGACCATTTTAATGTTGGAATCGAGCTTGAATCCCTTGTCATGATTAATTTAAGGCACTCTCTAATATGTTATATCTAATTCATAAGAGAAGTCAAGCTCTTCTCACTGAGCTCTACTTTGCAACAGCCAGAGGGCTTGACAATGGTAACCTAGTGCACCTTGCCATTAAGTGCATGAAGGTGCTGGATATTAGGTACGATTTTCTGTGTTCTAAAGAGCTGTGGGTATGTTGGCGTCGGTAAGGATTCAGGCACGGGATTAGCTCCATCCAGACACGCAATGGTACTGACAATGGAGGAACATAAACGTACATTTATTATTGCCCTGCCATTCCAATAATGAAACAATAATGTCAGCACCTTAGAGAAAAGACTTAAAAGAAAAAAACAAAAAAACAAAAAACATAACCCCCATAACTAATTTCTGTGAAACTACTGTGTTTGCTAAAGCTTCTCCAAAAAAAACTGAACCTCATGTCACGTCATCTGGCATGTGTTGGCAAATCAAATACATGTAAGTAGGGCTACACAATTTATGCTTTATAATACTCTCTACATGATGGTTTCTGTGTTAATTTTTTATTTACACTTGGAAGATGTTTGTTTTTTTAAGAAGACACACCACTCGTCATTTGTTCTACATAATTTTGTTCTAAATAAATTATATACAGTAGGTGACTGACTAACAACAGGCAACTAGGAGGTAGCCTAATAGTTCAAGTCAAGTGGACACAACAGAAACCTGTCGGAAACTATTGTTGAAATCTCATGGTTAAACTTTAAAGCATATCATATTATCATCACCTTAAAAGTTCTGGATTGAGTCCTGCACAGATGACTTTTTGCAGTTTAATCCATTATAGTCATCCAACTTTAATTTAATTATTTGAAATCTTGTTCTAGGCTGTTAATAAAAATATAATAGGCTATGTATACTAAGTTTGTTTATGTCTGCATTGTTGTGCATGCCTGCGCCTGTGGGTGCATATAATTACTCAGCAAGGTGACTCACCAAAGAGCCTGGAGAGATAGTGAGAGATAAAAAAGAAAGTGAGTAAAGAGAAGAGACAGTGGGATGGGGAGACAGGCTGGTGAAAGATTTGAGGGAAGGGAATATAAATTATGACCTAGAAGTGGATGCAAAATGAGAATGTGAAGGTACAATCTTTCAGAGTTTCAAATGTCATGCAAATCTTGTTGTTTGCCGAGGGGAAGTTAGTAAAGTCATTAATTGCAAAATTTTATACGATTAGTAGATCATTAAGTTTCATGTAGACACTGGCATGTAGCTACACTGACTGACTGAACTTCTGATCGAAAAATAGTTAACCTTAGCTATGTTAATGATATATATTAAAGATACTTGTTTGTAATAAACAAACTAACTAAGAGTGATGTTTTTATGATTGAGTCCACTTTTTGTTTACTTTCACAAGCATGTGGTTGACGCAACCCCTGCCAATGGTTTCACACTGTTCTACTGATCTACAGGTGGCCATAACACACCAAGAAATGCAGCAATGCACATCAATAATCAAAATAATCAAAACTTTGGGTTTGCAAATGTTTTATGAGGAAGGAAATGCATCCAACACATGCATGTTGACTTTACATAAAACAGGTCATCTTTAATCCATTTATTATTAATCCCAAATACTTTACATTACTATGGTCAGTTTTCCTGAATGGCCTCATCATTTTTTTAAATAGCAATTTTGGTTGACAAAATATGTAATCCGATAATCAAACCAGGAACGCAAATAATAAACAATCTAAATATTATGAAAAGGATTTTGTTGATTTTGTAGCTTCTTGGCCATTAGAGCCTCTCATCACTGTTTGATCGCACCACCACACCTGTTTTTCAAACCAGTTGACATAGTAAACTGTATTACAAAATCAAGTTAACATAACTTTCACCGAAGTAAAATGAAGCTCACTTTGATGGGAAAAAAACATCAGTACCATGGACATACAGGGGTTTTTCTAATTTTATAAATATGAAAGCCTCTTTTACACACAATTGCTAGAAGGTATATTTAATATTTAATGGAAACATGACTTTTAACATTTGATTTTTATTCACCTGATTGTGGGATAAATATTGTTTGTCCACCAAATGCTTCCCATACCTACATATCCTTCCTATCCACAGCAGAGAGGGAGGATGTAACTGAATGTCTGCAATATACTTCTTCCTGTTAACTAATTTACAGTTTGCTTTGAGCCAACTTAGGCAAGTGTCTGTAAGTGTTGAAACCAAACTATATGATAAATGAAGATGAACACAAACACAAGTGAATCAAAGCTTTTATCAAGCGACTCTGGATGGATGATGTAACAAGTTGTAACTTCTTCTGGAGTATAGAGGGCAGAAGAAAAAGAATTACTGATTACTGAAGCCAATGGGAATCTTATTGAATTGAATCTACATCAACTTAGAAGATTGCTGCTTAAATACACCTGTATTTCCACATGTAAGGTGGTGCTTTGCTTGTGGGAAGCCTTGAACATCCATGCAACAGCGCTGCTTACTGTATTCTCCCCATCTGTCACCTGTGGATAAAATGAAGTACTATGAAATGAAAACACAGCCAACCCCAGCTCATTTAGCCTCTTTAGCTTCTCTCTATCTCTCGGTGTATCCTCTATAGTGTCTCTATATCCCCTCTTCTCCCTTGCTACCACATTATCCAGCGCGCACACACCTCTGTTCCTCTCACACACAGCCATGCACACACATCCACAGACACAATGTTCCTATCGCACAGTTGCTCACTCTTTCTCTTTAGCTATTTTTTTGCCATTTGTCTCTGCCTCTGTGTGTCTGATTTGTGCTCCTGTGATCCATGCAGCATGCCATTGTTTTATGATCTGTTCTGGGCATAGCAATCTAGGACAACATCACAAGGAGCAGACACTGAAAATACTGTGGCATAATATATTGTGAGACACAAAGAGACAGACGGGGGGNTGCTGGCACAGTTATAAAAAGATAGGGGAGAAACTCTAGTCTAATGGCGTTATCTGAGTTAATCCTCATAATATCTGCTTTCTGTCAGGGAAATTGACCAAGCATTCTTTCCAGTGAAACCCAATACAGCTTCTCATCCTCAGGTGTGCCTTCTTTGAGGACATAATAAACCTGACAGTACCCTGAAAATTCAGAATTTGGTTTTATATCTCCTGCTTATCCAACTTGGGAATAGCCCACGTGGTCTCTTGATGGTTCCTCTAAATTATTCAAAGCATTTATTTATAAATAAACACTGACTGGGCCTGTACCCAGCTGTCTAGTTCTCTCTCCTGTAACTGAATAACTTCCAGCAAACAATCCATTCAACCAAGTAAACAACCCGAAAACACATTGACCCGCCCCTTTTTATGTCATAACATTTAATCAGAATATACATTTTTTGAACAAAGCAAAGTGGTTTTGAAGCGTCTAATCTGCCGCCAATATAACGGAAGAAGAAGAGAGAATGTTTACGTTTCTACAGGCTGCATTCACATGGATTCAGGCAGTAGGTGGACAACAAACCAGGGAGCAGCACAGTAAAATCATGTGAAGCCGACAGAGAATACGGGCAAATATTAAAAGAACATGCTGTTCCTCCGCAACTGAATTTACAACTGGATTTTACCTAGCTCCCTTACACAAGGAGAAAACTTGGGTGATCTGGACAACGACAAGCTAATAATTTTGATGCAACATTAGTTTGAAATCCTACTTTGATATTATAAGAAAAGCTGAAATATGGCGTGAAATCAGCACAGAGCTGGGTGGTATACCAGATAGGGAATATGGGAAGTAAGTTATGCTATATTGGCTTAATGAGCTATCTGGCTAGCTATTAAAGAGGTGGTGTTATGTTTTTTGGCTTTTTCCCTCTCCTTTATTGAGTACCTTTTTGTGCATGTAATAGGTTTGCAAAGTGAAAAAGCCCAAAATCCACCCCAAAGGGTGTTCTCCCACAGAAAACTCTGCTCTGAACTGCCTAAAAACAGCTCGTTTGTAGTCCAGCCGTTTCCCTTTCATCCCTGTGACGTCACAGGGATGAAAGCTGAATGTGTGAATGCCTCATGTAACGGTTGCCAAGTGGCTACTCCGACAAGCCCTCGAAAACACCGGTGGAAAAAAACAGAGCTGCAGCACACACCTCCAAACACTAGCTACCCTCCAGACACTCAATGTACATAAAGTTGTTACTGTGTAGACAGAACTCAGTGTTTTTTGAGCATAATACCACCTCTTTAACTCTGTGTAGCTGACATCAATTTATCACAATATATCGTGTTTCTTCCATGTGAATGCAGTATGGTCACACACAAACCCCATCATTCATGCAGGATGATGGATGCATGTATCAGTTCCACCACAGGTCAACAGTGTTTGCTGTTCATACAAGACTTGGGTCAGCCATTGTAAATAATTACAATGCAAATAATTATGCCAACTGTAATACAAAAACTCCAATAATACATAATAACACAATGTGTTCTGATTGTGAAACAAGGTGTAAGCAAAAGAAGTGCCAGCTTGAAGACAGACACCAGGAAGCATACCCAAGAGTGTTGATTCACATGTTCATAACATGTTGATTCAGACTCATCTCAAACATTGTCCTGTCTCACTGTGTCTGTCTGAGTGCGATAAAATGTCTGGGCTAAGTAGTCCATGTTGGTTAAGCTATTGCATATTTAGGGTCTCAGCTGGCCTAGCCTTGGGCTTACTTGGGCATACTCTAGATGAAGAAGTATTAACTCCACAGATTCTTCAATCTATCTTTTCTTACTCGTCAAATCACTCTGTCTTTGTCTCCTCTCCTCTCCCCAAAATGCTCAATGGAGTGTCATTGTTGGTCTCCACCCTCATCCTTTTCTTGCCCACTTTCCATCACTATAATTTAAGCATTTTGAATGTATTATGGTTTTAGACATACAGGGAAAATAAAAACAATTCATTGAAAGCAGAGACAAGGAAATTGAAGGTGAAGGGCGCAGAAGAGGAGCAGCAGAACATCAGCTTGACGATTGATGCAGAAATTAATGCAGACGTTGGCACACATCATTGCAAACACAGATACACATATGCATAAGCAAACACTCTCATTTACAAAGGGATGGGACCCTCCATTATGCTAACCTGTTAACAAACACACACACACACACATACACACACACACTTATATTTCTCCATCTCATTTCCCCCTACAGAGAGGACACTGTATAGATAGCAGATAACAAGAATATGGCAATTACATTCATCAGTGGCAGTGTGAAGGTGGTGGGTGTTTATTTGTAATGGAAAATATTGGGGGGTTGTATTGGGAGGTTGTGCAGGTCTTACCAGGCTTTTAACAGCTCTTCATATACTACATGTGCATTTATACTTTTAATTGTATACATAACCTTTCTGTCTCTTCTGTGTTTCCTCAAATACACTGTATCAACTGTAAGACAGATAACACTCACAGTGCTGGCCATACAAACATCAGCCAAAAAGAGCTGTGAGCAGACTACTGATGAGTGAGGGAGGAGAGAAAAAATATTTGTATTCTGTGGTAACCCATGGAATACATGGATGTTTCACAAATAAAACATATATCAAAGGGTAAGAGTAATGTGTTGTATAATCAGGAAGGAAATGTACAAGAAAACCAAAGAGACAGATGGGAAAACGGTGCGAGAAGTCCATTTCAATGCAACCTGCTCATAATTTTCTTAAATTAATTCACTGCCTCTGCAACAGCCTGTCCAGTCTGTTCTTCAGCAGTGTGGCTGAGTCACCTCCATGCCCTCGGTGCCTCAGGAGAAGAACACTGCTGCAAATCTTCATCTGCTGCTCAGTGTCCCTGAGATGGACACAGCGGCCAAACAGTGACCAGGTGCTGAAGGCTTTAGCAGACATCATCCTTGGGGGCTCTGTCCAAGGCAAGCCAGCTCATCCAGCAAAGCAGACCACTGCTTTTCATCGGTGAGGGAGAAAGTTGGGATTGCCAGGCCTGAGAGCAAAGTGAAACTGGCAGCTGAAGGTTGACTGAGGGAAGTAGCTGAAATTCTCAAAAACTACGGTGTTTGTATTGTCAGATTAGACATTGTTGCAGTCTTAGGACACTATAGGTAAATGTGTCATGATAGGATGGAGGCGATAAAGCAAAGGGCAACACCAGGTTTGAAGCACTTCAATGATTTATTAATAGTCGACTGACAAGACTAGACAAGACTACGACGCTACGGCCATGCTAGCAGCTCTATGAGGCTGTACATAAACTAAATACTAATTTTAGCCTTCTAACATGCTAACCTTGGCAATGCTATCATGCTGATACATTTCACTGTGACAAAATTAGTGGACTGACCAATAGACAGTGCTGCAAAATTAGACCAACAAAAGGTAGCCCAACCAGAATGTGAAAAAAACAATAAATAATCGGTCCTGTCGCTTGTTGTCTTCTGTTTTATTAGTGATTTAATCAGGCAAATTAATTATACTGATAATATAATAAATAAAATAGTTTAAAAAGTTAGTTAAATGCAGTGCCCTGTCACTGTCAATAATGCTACTAAAATGAGAGGAGGGGCTGACCAACTTTTTATTGGTGTAAACCATCCAAATGGCACAGAGATTGCCTCCAATTAAATCAAAAGTAGCCCAATATGGCAACACTGCCACAAGATGAAAAATTACCACCCATAGAGCCATGGCTGTAAATACCAAATAATCTCAGATTCCAAATTGAATATTTTCTGCTTTTCTATTTTTTTTTATTTTTTATTATTGCAAACTGAATATCTTTGAATTTTTACTGTTGTTTGGACAAAACAAACAACTTGAAGATATCACCTCTGGCTCGGTGAACTGGTGATGGGCATTTGATTTGACTCTATTTTCTGGCATAACAAAATAAATCTATGAAACAAAACAAATTCAATACATTAACTGAACAATCAATGATTGTACCCCTAAGCCTCACGTATATACTGTATGTTCGCAATATTCGTCTGAAAAAATATTAGAAGTTATTGACCTCTGTAGTGGGAGGGAAGATCAAACAGCAAATTATGGAGAGGTGATGATATGACTCAGTCTGACGCTCCATAACCTCATACTGCAGCTAATCAAGCATGTTTCTGCAACCGCATGACCTGGATCTCAGCCCAGATTGAACAGAAACTGATTCTGGTGAATAATGTAAGATAAAAAAGATTGACATTGATCCCACAACATCTGCCCTGAAGAAGCAATGACCTTTGACAGCCCAGCAAGTGGTACATTTATCAAGCCAGGTGCAGGAAAGGTTAATGTTGACGTTTCATCCGAGGAGAGTAGTTGTCAGTCGTTTTTTGCACTCTCTACCTGAACGTATACCTTTTAAAAGCAAATACCTGCTGAGTCTCTTCAAAAAACAATGAGTTAGTGTGTAAGTAAAGTGAAACAGGACGTTGTTAGGGGAGGGACAGATCCAGCAGTTTGATGTGTGTGTGTGTCAATTGAGGTGGACAGCAGCAGGTATACGCACCACACTACTGGAGTCCCAGGACTCCACATGCTACCTGGACACAAGCCGGCGTCTACTGTACCTCTAGGTGACGCTTAGGTTAGGATGTCTGATGCATCAGATAAAGTATAAACTTAATTAACTGTGAACAAAACATTTGTGCTGTATTTAATAGTCCCTGAGAGCTTCTTTGCATTAGTTTATTTAATTATATTGCCTCTCTACTACCTGTAATGAATAATTTACCAGTTGAACAGAAATGTTTTTGCCGGGAACAGGAATCTAAAACTGGATCAAATGAAAGTGCAGTACATCAGTCAGGTCCCAGTGTTTGTCAGTATTCAAACGCATTATCATAACATTTCAATATGATACAGTAAAATAAAACTGGAGAGAGTGAGCGGGAAAATATGAGGGTTGGTACAGTAACAAAGAATTGAAAAGGGGAGGAATAAAAGAGTACAGAGGAAATTAAAGGTTGGGAGTTTGACAGTGACAACAATGGAGCCTTTGAGATCATTGACGTTCCCTCATCAAGACTTTTATGAGTCCAAGACTGTGTTTGTATGTGCCTGTGCGTGTACATTCTGACACTATTTTCTGTCAGTCTTGTATTGGTAGGAAGATCCTGTCTGTGCGTAGCTCTGTCTCACCATCTGTTCCTGGCTTGACTGCTGATATCTGTTCTTATAATATCCTGTTCGCCTCTCTCAGTCTAGGTGGGGTGCAAATGTCTTGTATATGGGTTGTTTCCTATTCTTTGTCATCCATCCCTCCCTCCATCCATCCATCCATCCTCCACTTGAACAATGAATATTTGTGTCCTGTTCAATAATACGGAGACAGCCAAGTTGTACTCTTACTCTTGATGCGACAGTGCCTCCAATCTGGGCAGGAGTACAAACCACAAATAGCCCCTTTGCTTTAGTCATCTTGAGAGCCTTTCAGAGTCACATGAGGCCACTGTGGGTTGAGACAGGATTCCCAAAACATATCTGTCTATTGTATGCTGCGTATCTACCAAATAAAGCAATCACCACCTGTTGTTTGTTGTTGGAGAAAGTGAGTTTCCAGGCAGGTTTTGTTCCATCATTACCTCAGAGATCAACCTTAAAGAAACATGACCTTCTCCCAAAAACACACACTTGAGAAAAGCATGATGGGTGACTAGGGGTCACAAAGGGCCAAAGAGAAATCTCTTTAACACAAATGTACAAGATACGGAAGATGAAAATGTAGATATTGGACAATTCTCCAAAAACCTGGATTACTTTTAATGAATGAATGTTTGGTAAGGTTTGCTTAGGGTTGAGCAGCTAAGGCATTTTGTAAAGGTCGTGGTTACAGTTGATAAAAAGTGAACTCCTGTCTCCTGCATGGAAGTCTGATGCCCATCCACTGTGCAGACCTCAACACCACTACTTTAAACCTCACAACATAAACTAAGCACACTACTTTCTGCCTTGGCAATTGACGTAAATCATGAGGTGTGAAATTGTCCAATGGTTGTAATTACATAGGATGTTTGGTTGGGGCACCTGTGCTGAGTTGGGTTGGAGTCTACATGTGATAACAGGAATATCTGATGCATTATAACCTCATGGGCAGTTGAAAAAAAACTGGCTTGCAACACATATGATATGAACAGTATCTGAGAGCGTTTTAACAGTACATTAGTGAAGACAGAAATGAGCTGTGTTGTTTGCATCACACCCTTGAGTCATGTATATTAATTCTAAACAGAGGCATCCTTCTGACGTTGTCGTTTTGAGACATTAAAGTGTTCACACTTGAAGAGATTATATTTAGTTGAACAAACTCTTTTTAGAAATGCTTAAATGTACTGTTATTGTTGTCAGCATTTTACCAAAAAAGAGCTTGGATAGCATCTTTCTCCAAATCCATAAATTAGTATCAAAAGAAGGCAGATCTAGCTTCTTCTTTTCTTATGTCTGTCTTTCTCCTCTTAACTGTCTCTATGTACAGTGTCTGGAGACCAGTGTTGCTTCAATGAGTTCGCTGATTAAAAGGCATAGTGTATGTCTTTTTCTCTCTTTAGCTTCCTCTTCAAAAGTACTCACTACTTGGAGGAATAACATAGATATTCTCTCAAAATCTAGACAGCCTCCCTCTCTGCCTCTTTCTCCAATTATCTATTTATGTCTTTCTCCACCAGCCCCCTATATCTGCCAGGAACATTTTCAACCCACACTGATGGTACAGTGGTAGACTATTTTCTTGATACAAAATCATCCAGATTCCCAAATCTTCTCCTCCATCATTAGCTGTATGTTTTCCTTGTGCTCAGCTACTTAATTGCAAGGCAAAAAGTAAAACCCAGACAAGATGGCAAACAGGGTCAAGTGAGAGGAAAGACAGAAGCAAGGCGAATGCAGAGAACGATTAGGGAGCTGTCATTAGCATGGACATGCTGCCGTAACAGCGTTACAAGAGCAAAAGTGTGTCTTACTTGCCACACCAAGTATAATATACACACAAATATGCACATATACAAAATCTTGTGTTTCCTCATATTGTTATAGGGATATAAACAAATATGAATAGATTATGTGAATAGATAACATGGTCTGAACAGATATGAGCAGCATCCAAATATTTGCAGTAACATTTATACCCTCAACATCACACTAAGCAAGATGGACGAGCTGTTAGTGGCCGTCTCAAAAGTGTTCAGCCAACAGACTTTTTGATGTCGAAAAACAACTTAATTTTATATGGACTTCCATATGACAAATAAGTAAGCACTTATTAGTAAGCACAGGTCATATTATGCTTTTTGGCTTTTCCCTTTCCTTTATTTTGTTATATATCTTTTGTTGTGCATGTAATATGTTTGCAAAGTGAAAATGCACAAAGTCCAGCCCAATGGCGGTTATCATCTCCCACAGAAAACACTGCTGTGAACTGCCTTAATACAACTTATTTGTAGTCCCGCCTTTTTTCCGTTACGTCACATGGTAACACATGTCATAATGCTCACCAAGCAGCTAGTCAGACATACCCTCAAAAACACCAATGAAAAAACACACTGAGCTGCAGCACACACACAAGATGTCTGCCTCCTGGCTCCCCTGAAATGCATCACTCCATAGCTAAGACAGAGCTTTCAACGCACAGGGTGAAAAGAGTGCCACCGCAATGTACAGTAGGACAAAAAATATGGTGCTTTTTGAAAATGAAACCATGTAAATTGTTCTGGTACAACCCCTAAATAAAATGAGGAACCTGAAAAATAGCATAATATCACAACTTTAAAACCGTAACAGCTTGTGTTGTATTTAAAGTTCTAAATTAAACAATAAAATATGTAATTTGTCCGTTGTTATGACAGGAAGGCAACATAAAATGGTAAAATAGTTACAAAATAAAGTTATTTATTGCATGGACTGGTCAAACTTCTAATTACCAAAAAAAGGAAAAAGGCCGTGATGGTGCTTCTTAAATCAAATAAATTAATATAACCAAATGACAACTCCTAAATCAGATTTTTAACATGGTCTTCCTGACTTTAATTTAAAGAAACAAAAAAAACTTAACAAAGGCATGAACCAGGAATAGAGAATAACGCTAACACTTTGTCACTGGCCTGAAAATGTCAGCGAACGGAGGAACAACCGTGATAGCACTTCATCGATGTCTGAGAGGTGGAGAGAGCACTCATGGGAATAATAACACATTTTTCTCAGGAGACGATTCAGACTACAGAAATTTCTCTTGGAGAGCATTAAGAAGACAAGCTCTGAACTCAGGAACTGAATCCTGGGAAATCCTGGGCGGGATTCCCTCTTCCTGTCTTTGTTCGGTGTCCAGGCAATATTTGTGTAGCATGGACTTTGATTCAACTGATGCCACCATTCTAAATAATCACACTGGAAACTGTGTGGTTTTGGGGATGTTTGAAAAGCTTGGACTGGATGTTTGTGCCTTGATCTGTTTGGATTACTAGAGGTCTAGGAAGTCTAGGAAATCATTTGGTTAAGGCTTTCATGACATGGCAGTTATCTTACACAGCTTTTGGGAAAAGGGGTGGCAGTGTACATGATGGTGGGTAAATTCTGGTTTCAACTTTTTTCTCTGGGGAGGGGACCAATGGATTCTTGGCCGCTATAGGATTTAGTAGGGCTGGAGAGATAGTTTGGTTTGGTTTACCAGCGACCTGACAATTGTGACAGTTGATGCAGTACCAACTGACATCAGTTTTAACCCTGGCCAAAAGAAATGTTTCAGGATGAGTTGATTTTGAGTTGTTGTTACACTTAGGTGTCCTGACCGCTGATCTTCATGTACCACAGGCAAAACCTGCTGGTGGTAAACAGAGGGGGAAACTACATGATATATAGTACTCAAATCATTTGGACCATTTTCACATGATGAATGTCTTGAGAGAGGCTTCTTTTTCACCACTAGATTTGCCTGCACTCACAACATTTGAGAAATGCTTCATTATTATGGGATCTGCCTTATGAGCAGTGCACAGACGTTTCAGAGTTACGTTGAGAAACATGCCTTCAGGGGCTGGTGGAGAAACATCATTATTTTTCCGTGTGCATGTGTGATTACACAAGAAGGAAACGGATCAGAATGTGGCTGTGTCAAAATGTCTCCATTTATTGTGCTGAGGGGATTCCAACATTCCTGTCCTCCTTGACTGTACATGCATGTGATGGACTGGCCTGCGGATGTAACACACCTCTATCCGACGCCAGAATAACAAGTAGCTTCTCAATCACAAGCTCTGAGAACTATCAGGCATGGGTTAGAACTAAAGAGAGTGTGCCTATTCTTGGTTCTCTGTTTTGTTTTTTTATCGCTTATTTTGATTAAAGTCAGAAAGACCATCTGAGTTAGGGGCAAACTACGCAACGGATGCTGATCTGCAGAGTTGCAGTTAACAACTCTAATCCAGCAAAAATGAATGGCTTGAAACAGGATTTGGGAGTTTCATTATCACATATATCAAAAGTGTTTACGCACAGTTCTGCTTTAATTAACCTGATGCTCTTAAGCTGCAGCACACTCTGAGAAGGTTATTGCTGCTCTTTGCATTTCAGTGCCAAACAGATTGCAATGACATGTCCGTATTTGAGGCACTAAAACACAGTCTGTTCTCTTTTTTTGGACTACGTAATTTAGGGACATTTCTTTGCATAACCGAAGCACAAGACTTTTTAACTTTTTAGAAGGCTTATGGAAATTCAGTCTTCTATGAGTTAACACATTCTTGTCGGCTAACAGTGCAGCCGACTTCAGTTTCTGTTCATTTAAGTTCTCTACAATGCAATCAGGCCGGCCTTTCTTAAATTTCTCCCACAGAATTGGTTCTCACAGAGAATTAAAGTCATTTCATTTGCAGGATATGTTCAACTTGTCAAACAAGCTTAATATATTAAGTCTAATTTGGGGCTTTTCTATGATTTCTGAATTTTTGTCTTAAGCATTATGGACCACATAAGTGTGTAGGGTTGCAGCTTTAAACTGAAGCACAAGTTAGGCTGCCCTCCAAAGGGAGTACAGCTGTGACTTCTTATATTATATTATAGTGTTCAAATGCTCTAAAATAGGAATCAAGTTTAGTGTCATGGAAACTGGGTACTAAAGCAATGTACTTACTGATGTCAAATGAGCTACAGGGTAGGATGGTGGAAGAGGAAGACATACCTGTGGGTTCCAACCTTTTGATTTCTTAGGTGGAACTGAAACTGTGGTTGTTTGTTTTGTGCTTTTTCCTGGGCTTCCAAAAAAGTATTCCTTCCTTGTCTTCTTATGGAGATGTATTGAGGTAGTGTGGACACTCCTGGGACTACTTGGACCATAAACCCATCTAGATAGATCAGTTTGATCTGACAAAGCTATTATTAAGGTTTAGTTAAACACATGGTTATAGTTCAGGAGAAAAAAACAACCTTGACTGCTGGTTAGAAACAGGACACAAACAGCAGTAGCCCGTGTTAAAGTCTGATGTTTTGTTGACATATTTAGCCACCTCCCTACTCCCACCTCCCTACGTTGATGCTGTTGCTCTGTGATATCATATCTGACTTCCTCCTTTGCTCCTGTTAAAATTACTATGGCCATTAGAGAGCTTTATCACTTGAATGTCAAGATGTTTTTGGTAAAACAATCGATATTGTCATTCTGATCCAAAGGGCTTTTTTTGTCAATAGCTTTCTCATTTTTTTTTCATGGACACTTCAGACAAACTTTATTTCATCAGGGACAATTACATATACAAGGTATATAGTGTGACTCACTTCGCGCTCTTTGATACTTACACTTACCATTTTGATAAGTGCATTTGCACTGAAAAATATGGCAAAATGCAGCACACTGTGAGTAACTGGATGGTGCACTCATAACAGTCAAAAAGTTGAGTCTGGAACACTGAACACTTCTCACACTCAACAGTTGTGGATGCACCACAACGAACACCAGTTTTCAATTTTGAAAATACGTTGGTGGTCCATGAAAATATCACTAAAAGTACAATAGGTTAATTTATATTAATTTCTAATAAAACTGAATCAAAAAACAATTGCGGTCAAATGATGATGATAATGGCCTGCTTGGTTACAATTCACCATTAAAAATAAGAAGAAGGGATCAAATCTTGTGATCGTTATTTCTGGTTAGTGCACAACAGCAGTGCTTGATTGACACTACGCGAAATCACACACTACGTAGGTCAGCAGTGTCAGCAGTGTACTGCATGTAAGTGTACTAACAGAAGTATTCAAATTGAGACACACAAATAAATAAAAATCATGCATTATGACTAGGGTTGTGTGTTCTACCCTGCGTTATTATCGTGTTAACAAATTAATTATTTAACGATGACAATCATTTTATCTCACGTTAACACAGTTTTTATTATTATTTTAAAAGCAGTGGAGGGAGGCTTCAGCAGACTACGCTGGTGCAGCGTGTGGGAGAAGTAGATAAGCAAAAGCAAGACAAGCGAACAATCAAATGCCATAGAAAGGTGGATAGCTACACACTGCATGCTGATTAGTAATGGGGAAGATGTCGATCTTCTTCTACCGCAAGTAAACAGCAGGCACTCTATGGATAGTAACCATGGCAACAGCTTCTGTGAGCTACACAGCTGTAGCCTGTTTAACTAAAGTTAAAATGATAGGCTACATATCTTTACCTGATAGGCTTTCTTCTTGTTTTGTGGCTCTGCCATGCAAATTCCCTCCTGTTGATGTCCTGATAACTGTTTAGTAAACAGTAATAGATTCTGGAAACTCACAAACAGCGAGGATCAGCCTCTCTTCCAATGATTTGTGCAGCACATCGTGTAGGCTACAAAAAGTTTAAGACAATTCAACTTCGGCAGTGTGTGGGCATGTGAGTGTGGCGAGCACAACTGCGGGAGTTTCACAGGAACTCGCCCGCATGTCGCTATGCCTTGTGCTCGACCACTTCACCTCACTCTAACAGAGTAACTTGCTACTGAATACAGACTGTTTATGCTGCTCCCTGATAAAAGATTAATGTTTCTGCTGATACCTGTTCAGAAAAAAACAAGAAAAGAGATTCATATATGTTAACCTGTTGCTCAGAAGGTGCCCGTTATGATGTTATGATAGTGGCTCTGGACTTTGATGGTAACTTGTTTTAACAAGCTAGATAAAAGGTAATGCCCTGGCAGTTGCTTTGAATAAATGAATGTTTAGGTTGATATTTACAAGAAATCTACTATTTACACAGATATCTACTGTGTAAGGGAATACTGCTGGTACCTTATTTTGTTTGCAAACCATAACAGTATATTTAAATTAAAAGTGCACAATACACTACTTCAGAATTCATTATTCAGTTTAGCGATTAATCTCAGAAAATCATACAATTAATTGTGATTACATTTTTTAATTGTTGCCCAGCACTAATAATGATCCAAAATTCTGACTTTACCACTGTTCCACCATCATTTTTAGACTGTTTAGAGCTTTTACTTTGAAGGTAGTGTTTAAATACAGACCATGTGTTATTTAATTAATTTAGGTAGCCTATGTGAGCCCTGCAATGGACTGGTGACTTGTCCAGGGTGTACCCCGCCTTTCGCTCTATGTCAGCTGGGATAGGCTCCAGCCCCCCACGACCCTGTACGCAGGATAAGAGGTTGATGATGGATTGATGGATGGAGGTACCCTGTGTGGTGAAAGTAATGTTATTTTGTATATTTTATTTGCAGCAAAACCCATATATGTATGAGGAGTATAAATGGCTAAAGAAAACAGCACATATGAAATCTAGACTAACTACTTCTAGTACGGACCTGTCAACTTTTGATCTAAATACAAATAAAAATATATATATATATTTCTGTGACATAAAAAAATTCACATCAGATGGAAGCTTTGAGTTGCACTCCTAGTTTAGAAAACAAAGGACACACCAGTGGAGAAAAAAGTTACCTCACATGTTTTTGATGATTTTAAAAAAAAAATGGACTGACAAATCTGCTGACGTATTCATCAGAGAACAATTCTTTAGTTTTAAATTGTACACCATGTGGGAAATCAATGAGACAGTTTTCTAAAACACTGAAGAATTATTTGTCAGGCCCTGCTCTCCACACACAACCCTACAACCCACTGTGTATTTTTATTGTGCTCCTCTTGTCTGACTTTTCCATTCAGCTATCATTGTGATGTGATCTGATGCAGTACTCTTACTTGGTAATTAATATTTGTGCAGCTAAGTAGAACAGAGCAATATTTTGCCTCTCGTGGCCTAAGCGTCTTGTCCCGAGTCTGTAAATATAAATGGCTTGCTTCCCAACAGTGTAGCTCAGAGTTAAACTGGGAATGTAAATACCTTTGTTTCAGAGTCTATTAATTACTGCTCTGTCTCTCTCTTCTCTCGCAGCTTGTCTCAGACCACTAATAAGATTCCAGCCCATTAGTTTTGAACCATAACATTAATTAAATGTTTTCCTCTGAATCTGAATACTACTAATATTACACAATTATCTCTGACTGTTCACATGCCAGATTAATAATGATTCTCTTTCGCACCTTGCTCTGAGGCCTACTTTCCACCTGACATTTCCACCTGGCCTGTTCTGGAGAGATTACTGGAGAAAGACTTCGACATACCAACTACAGAATACTACAACACCACAAAACGTATTTCTGTTTATGAGCCATGATGCAGTCATTCCTCTTAATCATCACAAATGTTCCGAGAGAAATGGCTGTGCTCTTCAGAAGAAATATGTAATAACATCCTGTAGATTGCAGGAAAAGTATTATTTTCTTACTGCATTGACTAGGACACCCTGATCAATATTTGTGAAAATAATTCTATTCTATTCAAAAACCACAAAACTTATATGGCATTATGGCATAAAAATATAAACCCAATCACTGACAGAAATCGTTCCATCCTCTAACCTGCTCCCCCTGTGGGTAGTGAGGGGGCTGGAGCCTCTCCCAGCTCACATTAGGCAAGAGGCAGGGTAAAATTTGAACAGGCTGTCAGTCTATCACAGAGTTAACACCTACAAACAGCCATTTACTCACATTCACACCTACGGACAAATAACAATCCCCAATTAAACTAGCCTGCATCTCTCGCACCGTCGATCCACGTTAAAAACAGGTTTCTCTGTCAGTTCTGTCATGCTGTCTCAGTTTTCATTAACAGAGCAATCCCTGGCATCATGTTACTTTACATAACAATTATCCTATGAGATTTCACACACTGTAGAAAACTAAATTTGCAAAAAAGCACTGGTATCAAACTCTGTATTGGCAGTTAATCTGAGTTGAAGTATCTGAATCGATATCAGGGCGCAAAAGGTTGGATTGGCGCATCCTTATTCATGCTGTGAGGCAATAATGCTTGTCACTACACCATGTGCCGCCTAATTTACTGTTTACAGAGGCTCCAGCGAATGGATCCTCTATTTACATTTATTCATTTAGCAGACGCTTTTATTCAAAGTGACTTACAATTGGTCATTATGTCAGAGGTCGCACGCCTCTGGACCAACTGGTGGTTGAGTGTCTTGCTCAGAGACACAATGGTGTGTCACAGTGGATTTGAACCCGAGTCTCTCACACCAAAGGAAGGCATCTTATCCTCTGCGCCATCACACCTCCAGCAGCATGTTTTCAAAGCACATGCAAACTAATGACATCCAGCTATGTGTTGGTCAGGCATAGTTATTACTTTCATTTTTAATTTATAACATAACAGGTAAGTGCAATTTGTGAGGGAGTTGATTTGAGTAGACATTTGCAGTCTTCCGGGGTATCACAAGTTTGACTGATCACATCACAGCTTAACCTCACTGAAGAGTTAATGTTATCTTGCAGAGTCATACTTTCATAGGCTCCCGGATGAACTGTCTCATTTTTAACATAAATTACAAATGCTTTAGCAAACAAATACTTTTTGATTTGCTAAAATGAATCTTGAAATAAGAGTGTCACTGCAGGAAAATGTGTTAAATGTATTTCTGAGTTGTCTAGACTATCCAGGGTAATGCAACATGACAATTAAAGCTGGAGGCTGGGCTATAATGTTTTTGGTAATGAATCTGAGCTATTGCTCTGATTCATTTTGACACAGTAGATGGCCTATAAGCATAAAACACCATCTGTTTCAGTTGTGGTAAAAAAAGAACAGGCTATAGCCCTACAGACCATTAAAGAACGTCAGGCATCTTTAATATGTCACATACTGTAAGTTACACTGTTAGAATAGCTGTTTGTCAGAGTTAGATTTACAGCTTAAAGATGGATAAATCATTAAGTCAGTATTTTGATAGAGATTCCTTGATTTTGTGTATGGTATTGTAATGTATTTGCTTGAATGTGGATCATTTGTAAATTTTAAAAATCTCAACATCAGCACTTTTTAATATCATGCATTTTAATTATTTACTGCATTAGCTAGTTCTGTACATTTTATTAAGATGCATGGTACGTTTTTGCTCTACTTTTTAACCTGCTAGGGATATATAAAATATATCCCTATATATACTTTAATTAAGCTGCACTGAATTGAAGCAACTTAATTAGGAGACATTGCCTGAGATTTCTTTTATAATTGTTATTATTGTTATTCGCTGCTGCAATGCTAAAATTCCCCATTGTGATTATCAGTACTTTATCTGTATATTTGTTGTTATTATGTTTTAATTTACTTGTTTATTTGAGAGGGGCAAATCCATGAGACATTGCTTCATCTATTATACAAAGTGAATACCATGCAAACAGGTTACTAGCCATGGCTAGTATTATCGGTAGTAATAGCACTGTTGTCGCTGATGTTATTTAATGTATGTTTTCACTGGTAGAAATAATAATCAAAGTTCTTCAGTTTTTCCATCCCTACTTTCAAAATATGAGGTCCTGTGCTTGTATGGCAGAGTTCTGATGTTATATTTCATCCTTTCATCAATGCTTTTTGACTTGCACACCTCTCTCACACGTTCCCTCTCACCTTCAGATGCACACTCACACACTCTCTCTCTGCCGATCTCTTTCCCTGACACGCATTCTCGCTCTTTCTCTCTCTCTCACACACACACACACACACACACACACCTGCCTATCATGTAATCATGAAATCACTTAAAGTTGCAGATGGTGACTCATCTTTTGTCCCTGGTGAGACCATATCTGGCAATGAGGTTGTAAGACATTTTGGATGAGGGACGATGCAGTGTGCCACTGTGCAGGGTACCACTCACCGCATGGGGAACTCCTCACTAAACAGCATGCTTTACAGCTGGTAAAAACAAAGATATTAGCCGCCCATAACACTTGACAGCTGCACATAAAAAATTAAACGTTGTATTCCCTTGCCAGCAATGCCACATCATTATCAACATGCTGCTCAGATGCGAGAAAATGAGACTTATAGAGAGAGACTTCTAAAACTTACAGTGTGGTATAGTGTACTTACTATTTTAACTAACAAAACTGAAATTCTGTCCAAAACTGTTGCGCTGATATCTCACTTATTTTACATTTGTATTTACAGTTGGAGAGTTTATGAACATTACATGCAATAAATTGATGAATCTCATACAAGTCTACAGGTGATGCACTGCAGATGATGGTCATACTGTGCATGCTGCATGTCAATCATGGAAATGATGCTTAACTTAGCCAATGTGGGTGTGGTGGACACTAGAAAAGTCATTTTGGTGTTTATTTAACTATGCATGATAAGACACAGGCTGCGTCATGTCGACCGACATTCAGAGTCAAAATTTCCTCCAGCATCAGGTGTTAGTCAGTGACCTCGACCTCAGTTCAAAGATTTATAGCAAAAAAATACACCCTGCATGGCTCTGGCAGAGCAGAGGCATCATCATTACTTATCCTGATGGAAGGTTCGTGTCATTACACACCGTCTGCTCTCTAATTCTCCCCTCCGACCACAACGGAGGACACACATCTGTGGCGACTCAATCACAGACAACAATACAAACACACGCGCCTCATAGCTACACAAACACGGCGGGCTGCTTATCAATACGACCGAGAATGGATGACCTTGTGTATTTATGCTCAGGTCACCTCGTGCGAAAACGTCCAAATCGAGCACAACAAGTGCTCAATTGGCTGCCTCGCAGGCAGTCACTACAATGCCACCTTGGGTGTATGCAACATCTCTCCTCGCTGCCATGCAAAGCCTTTCAGTGCGTTTTGGTGAAAGGCAGACAGACACTAACAGAACCTTTACAGCAGTTACCGCCAGCTTGTTGATATGACCCCCAGCATAATCACTTGACATCAACGTGACACACTCAAGGGCATCTGGCAACCAACGCGAGAGCTTTGAACTAATCAGAGAGTCTGGGTTAAAAGCATTCACCGATGGCCGCTGAAATCTTTTGCTCACCTTTGCTGTCTTCTTCTCTGTTGAGATGCATGGCTCTTCTTACCATGTACTCATCTAGGCTGTCTTGTTCTTGTATAGCAGTGCTCTCTTCCAAAGAGTTCTCAAGATAAACTCTTATTCCAATTTTGGATTTGTGGTCCTTTTGCCCGCTTATTGTCTGGTTCGGCTGGCACGCATGGACGCGCCTGCACTTGTGCGTCCTCCTCCCCTTGATGAGCTGGAGCAGGTAGCCTACTCGAGGTGATGTTGGGAGTCTGCTGTTGGCTCTCACTTTCTCCCTCTGTCTCTCTCAGTCTCTTTTTTCCCCTCTCAGCTCGGAGTCGCTCAAAGGGATGGTCGCAGCAAATGTTTTAGGGAGGAGACGCCAGGCAGACGGGCGGGGTGACGTGAAGTAAGTCTGTAGGAGGTCGTCTACTCAGCTGAGGCGAGGAATCAGTGCGCTCTCAGTGCTTTTGACCATTTCATCAGAGGATCCTGTCTCCCCTTCAACATCACAACTACACATTGGTGGCATTTGAATACAAACAAATTGAGTAATTTATATGCTTAATTCATAATACTTTGACCACTATCACTTATATTTTCCAAAAAAAGCGCCCGTTGTCATGAAATACAGCTTTAAGGCTTGTTGTAGCCACCATATTTGATAATGGTGATAATTATGACAGACAGCCCATTCTATTCATGTATAGTATAGAAGCCTGCAGCTGCTCTGTGAGACGAAAAGAGCGCAGGTGATATCAGAAGTAGGCTATATACATTGCTGGTAATGTCACCAGTAATGAGATTAATGTGTTTTTCATCATCATAACCCTCAAGATCATCAATCAGCCTGACATGTTTCACTATGGAATTCAATAATCAATGGGATTCACGTGAGAATCTGCGCTTACAGAAGCGTTTTTACGCACAACCTGCCGAAGTTGTAGCTTCCGTTTTGACTCTCGCTCACGTGTTGAGCCTCTATCAAGCCTTTTCATTAGTGTCAGTGTCACGAGCAGCCTCTGTGTTTTCATAATGACCATCGTGCCATTGCAGCCAATAGGCCTATACAGTCGATGAGACACATTTACTAAACCATTCACGTCGCCCAGCACCACGCGCGTAACATGGCTCACTGGCGGTCTCTAGTGTTGCACATCAATCAGTGGCAGTTATTTGGCTCCTGATAGCACATGGAAGAAGTTTGCCCTCAGGGTCTCCTGCCAGAAAGCCTTACTACTTGGTTAGATTTAGGGAAAAAAGAAATGTACAAAGCCTTTCTGTCAGAAAGCCCTGAAGGCAAACTTCTCTGAAGTGCATGGGGAACCATTCCTGCCATCCATTATTATTAGCTGCAAAATGTATCAAAATAGACCAGGGTAAAAGTCAGTAGTAATTTTAATACTTTTTAAAACATGTTTACAGATTGGCGTTTATAACTTTTGACTTCTGCAACTAAACCTACCACCATGTACATGCAGTGTTTAAATATAGCAAAGTGAAATGGGATTATGGTGCCACTAAAATAAAAATAAACAATCAATAATTAATGTATGAATGATGAATGTAATGTCAGAGGAAGTTTGGGAATTGCAAGGAAGTACTTTCAAACACATCCCAGAATATTTTGGTATTGTACTTATTGTACAGTCAAGTGGTAAATATCTAAATGGGCACAGAAAGGACTTCTATAGCTGAATAGAAATTCTTCTCCATCTCATGGTGTTGTATTTCAGTATTCATGTTTGTTGCTGTGCAACATGGGTGTAAGTCTAGAGATTTTGCAACTCCAATTGGGGAAAAATGCCATGTCCCCAATAGTGAATAAGTTTATTTGGACGCCATTGTTTAAGGTAAGCTTCCAGGAAATTAAAATCTATGTAATGTTGGCCAAAGTCACCTAAGTAAACATATGTGACTGTGTTCGCAATGTCTGTGTGTGTGTGCATGAGCGATATTTGGCTGAACCAACCTTTTAACACTTGTCTTGTATTTTCTTCAGTATATAGTAAGACAATAGCTCTTGTTTACTTGTTTTCACAGAACTAGCTTAAGCTAAGTAACATCTGATAACTGAGATGACAGCATTCCAACACAATCTTCACTTATTTATCACATCTATCTACTATACAACATCTATTGCCTGTCTGTGCACCCTCAAAGAGGATGCATCTAGTGCTATTTCTGTGGTTTCTGCATTTTTCCACATTAGGGTAATTTTGGCAAGTTTTTACTTCTGAATTGAGGGCCTAAGAATAGATGGTGTCACATGGGCATACAGATTGTAATCTGCTTTGAGGCAAATTCGTGATTTTAGGCTACACAAATAAAAATGACGTGACTTTTCTATCTTCCATAAATTGCATTGTAAATAATATCTGCAATATGACACAAAGCTAAATTCTTCTTAAAACAACGTAAGGAAAAAAATACATTATACTTTAATCAACAGAACATAGAAACATGCTTTGTATGTCTCTATCTTTGAGTAAATAACCTGACCTCAATTTGCCACATACCTACCTTAGATTACTTTATAGCTCAGTACCAGTTCAGTGCTCTATGCTGAGTGTCAGCTATTCCTTTGTTCTACCACTCTGATTTCTGCCTGACGCCTCTCTTGTGATAGCACCTCTGACATATTTTATGATCTTTGTGCATCTGTTTACAGCAGATAGTCTTCCGGTGTAGCCTTGCCAGTTCTGCTTAATGGCAAGTGTGGAATCTATGTAATCTATTTCATACAAAAGTGCATTCATTCCTGAAAATATAGGCCTCCCTCTGTGTATCAGACATTAGACAAAAAACACTTTTCCTTTCCCAAATTTCTCATTGCATGAGCTCTCTTTTCACACCTTCCCTTTTTCTCACACTATCTTTGGGATGAATATTTATTAGCCTGTCACAGTGTCTTCTCTGAGCTCAAAACAACACACTCATCAACACAGCTTGAGCCATGCTTTAATCCTCCAGGGGTTTTCAGTGACATTGCATAATTTCTTCACAAAGATTTGCTCAATGTGTGGGATGTTGTTTTATAAAAGAGAGCTTCGTGAGCACTCACATATTTCAGGTAATTTTAGAGCCATTATTTCGCAATCAACACCGTTATTGTCATAAGCGTTGAAGCAACACAATGGAGAACAGGCTTGGGAATAATGTGCTGTACTGTTACAGCATATTTATAGGCCGCAAATATGCACAAGTCAAATGACACAAGTTTGAGCTACACAACAGGGGGTCCAACAATTATGACAGCATGTATAATTTAATATAATATTGTTAAACTTAGATGCTTAATATGGTGTTACTCATGTTGTTGATGATAGCCATCTTCACACCGGATGGAGACATTTAAAGTACCAATACAGTTTTTTTTTCCTAGTGTCGTACTCCTCCTGGGTCTTCTGCACTTGAAAAGACACTTGATACATTGGAGCAAACATTCCATTTTGAAGAATGTGAATATGCGAATGATAACTCTAGCTCAGTGAAATGCAACCCTTTCTGTGAAGTCTGTGGGGCTTTGTAGTGCCTTGAGTCATCGACAGCTGTATGAAAATATTTACCCACCTACCTTTACAAGTCATTTTGGAGTCTGTCATGTTTCACAAAACTATGTGGGATATCTAAGATATATAATCTGAAGTGTGTCTATTTGGGTAGGAAATGTACACTAATCCACTGTTCCACTGCAGAATTGTGCTTTACAAAACTAATTTGCTAAAATATGGTAGTATCTGCAAATACAAATCTTACCAAAGTATAAAATCTCCTCTTTAACATTATCCCCACAATGATTTGTGATTTGGAAAACTGTTGGATCTATAACAAAACCAACACATCTAATAATATGTGACCTGCAATGAACTATGCTGAAAAGAAAACTCATGCAAATGCAGAGGTATTTCAGCTGTCAAGCAAAAAGTGTCAGATGAAAAGAAAATCACTGTTAAAAGCTCGGGGAGCTTGTACAGCATCACAGCTGCAGAAAGAGCAGTTTCAGTGAGGGTGTGATAAGAAGCTTAGAGAGTACAGACAGGTCAGTGCTGTCAGTCAAGCTGCAGTTTCAGTTGGTTAGTGAATGGTCATAATGGATATTTATCTGCACTCTGTCATGAGACATGTTTATTCAGAGTTTCTAAAGGAAACATGCTTGAACTAAAACATCAATGTACACTGGCCTTTCTATACAATAAATACAGGTACATATAATGTTATAACCATTGATATCAATCAATGAGACTTTGGTCCTTATATAAAATATATCATAATTTGAATGATGGTGAAAAAAAACATTTCTGCATGGCATTACATATTTGACATTACGTATTTGACATTACTATAAATGTTAGGCCTTAAAAGTACTTGTTCAAAGAAGTACTAGAGTGTGCATGCTCTATGAATTAATAATAATAACAATAATATTAACAGAAAGACTACTGCATATTAGTTATTTCTTTAGAGAATATTCTAAATGGTTTGATTCTAAAACCTAAACTCTTTTGTTATTGGGATTTTCTAACTAGAAGTTAATTTATTAAAGTAGCTATTTTCTTGTGTTACTGTTTATATCAGGTGTATATTTTCTAAGTGGGAATGACCAAAACAAAGGTAAATTGTTTTTGCAGGACTGTGATGCTATTAATGCACCACAATAATATTGCACCTCATTCCACAACTGAATTTCCTTGTAATACTAGTGATATTATGGTTCCTTCTTACAGTGCTCTTGGTTCCAAAAAAAATGAATTTTGAAGGTCACAATTAAGATTTTTTTAAACTGAATTACCATTTTTTTTCTCCCCAAAACTATTTTTTCTTATTTAATTTTTAGAAAGATGGTAAACATTCAGAGTTATCACATAAAAAAATAACCAACCTCAAGAAAAGCTGCATTGTATTAGATATCCAAAGGACAGAATAAAGGATTGTAGACTGAAGGATAGATGCAATATATCTAGGAGGCATTACACCATTTAAATGTTCACAAAACCTAAACTATTACAGTACTCATGTGTGATGTTTTTATATAGTGCATATATCTTAATATGTTCAAAATTATTTTTCCCCCTATGGGCAATAAAGGCATTAAAATAAAATATGCAGAATGAGAAAAGTTAAAGCAACATAATGTAGAATTTTTATCTTAAAATCATTTAGATGGTACTCTGACTTGTAATAGGGTAAATGACGTCTCTATCTTTGCTGCTACGGGCCGGGGAAGCTTTCTAATATCTTTCTTTGTAAGAAATCCTGCACTGTGAACCCGAATAACTTCAGAAACTGATTACCTGAAACTTTTATAGTAGTGGTAATATTTGAGTAAACTGCAGGTTTCTGCAGGTTTCACCTGGTATAATTTAAGACTTTTAAGATCATTAAGAATGAAATTTAAAAAACTATTATGACTTTAAAAAAAACACACAAAGGAAATACAGTCACAAAAGTACTTGCAGACTAAATCAATATATTCAAATTAGGGTTGAGTGATGTCTACAAAATTGTCATCGGACAATGTCAACAATAAAATACCGGGATGGATGACATTGATAAGCTATGTAATTAACAAGCCTTTTAGACTAGTACTAATGGATAAACTCAGGGAAGCAAAAAAAGAAGACAATAAACTACACCCCAAAAGCAAAACTAGCTAAGTCTACTGGTCTACTCAGTTTTGATGCTGTCCACAGTGATTTTATATTCATGGCGCAGCACCAAGAAGTTTTGAGCCTTACCGCCTTATAATGTCAGGAAAACACTGTTAACATGACAGTTCACGTTTGCCTTTTGTGTCTTAATTCACTGCTTTATACATTTGTAGAAAATAACATACATAGACAACATGAGAACCACCTCTCTTCTGTATTACTACAGGCATTTCATTTGTAGGCTACATCAACATCCAAAAGAAAAATCTCATTAGCTTAAAAGGACTAACGTTAGTTTGATTCCCTAATTTGTTTAAACGTTACTAACCTCAGCTCCTCTGTGGTCAACAACATCCTTTTTAATTTAACTATCAAGATGTACAGTAGAGGAAAGAGCTGACCAGAAAACTTGATGTTGATCTTTTCATCTGCTAACTTTGACCGTCTCTTTCTGCTGCTGTCTCACATTCGCTCGTCATTTGAAGAACGAGAACTGTGAGTCAGCCTTGCGTTGAGCGTCACTGTAGTTTACTGAAAATCATTAATGATTGTGCACTTCCCCATAGCTGAAGAATAAATCCATTTTATACCTGTGTTACAATCCGAAAGATACTTGTGGCAATAACTCGAAAGCTGACAGTTGGTCTTTGTAGTTGTAATACAGCAAATTATATTTGGACCGATTTGGACTAGCGACAGAAAGCTCCACACAGGCCCGTCGCGACAGGACAGGCAAACCAAGCAATTGCTTGGGGCCCCGAGCTGGACTGGGGCCCCAAGCGCCCCTTTGATAGATAGTCAATGCAGTAAAGTGCAATGACACTGTTATCGGAATTCCCCTCAAGGGGGCCCCTCTCAGTAGTCGCTGACAGCCATAGGCTGACAACAGCGCCAAACACGTTATCTCTGCTGC
>JAPMOB010237078.1:196-41492 GCA_029875015.1 Lepomis gibbosus
AATAGGAAAAAAGTCTCAGCTGTGTTGGGGGCCCTGTCAAGATTCTTTTCATGGGGCCCAAAATCCTTAGCAGCGCCCCAGTGCAGCGGTAACTGTGTTTGCTATTTTTGCCCACTCTCTATCTTTAATTTCACAAAATAAGCGTTACATGAATTTGGATTTCTCTACGGAGGTTACCAACACCTCTAAGTCATCTGACTTGAAGTCCAATGATAGTTGTTTGTTACTGTTCGCTCAGCAAGATGAGAAAAGTAGCATCAGTTGCTATGTAACAGACATAAAAGTACATAACCAATGTTGGACTGAGTATTTAGGATTTCCTAACCTGAGATAAAATAGGATGAAGTAAGTTAAGATAGGATTCTTCCTTAGTCTCTTAAGACTTAAGATAGGAATTTTCCCCGGTTGTGTTACGATGAATATTTTTTTGTGAATATTAACTGTACACTTTTAAAACTAGCAAAGCATATAACATATTTTGCTTCATCTCATAATCATTTACATCCACAAACAGTGAACAGACTTAGTTTATTTCAATTTTTAATATATTTTATTTAACACACACCCGCACACACGCTTACTGTTTTATGTATTTACTTTAGCATATTATTTTAATCTTCTAACACACACACGCTCATTTAAAAAAAAAAAATATATATATTTTTTTATGGGATTTTTAAATTTTATATATATATATATATATATATTTTTTTTTTTTTATTAAGACACACAAACACAACTTTTACTGTTTTATTTACTTATTTAATGAAATGTATGAAATGAACTGTATTTATGCAGTCTATAGCTTTGGCAATATTGTTGTTCTACATTCAAGCCAATAAAGCTGATTTGAATTTGAATTTGAATTTTGACTGTATATAAAAAGTGTAAAATGATCTTAATAAATACCTGACATGTTTGCCAAGGCTCTGTATGTATTTATGACTAGTTATCATCTAGCCACGTGCAATCCTTCATATTTTGTCTTCTTTCCCTCTGAAATCTCAGAAATCACATTGTGTACTTGTCACTTGTTCTTCGGAACTGAAGAAGCCTCTTGGATCAGAGGCGAAACATCTTTGAGTATCTTCTGCTCAATTCAGTTGCCCTTGACTTATGTTGCTATGGTTGCACCTGCTGTCCATTGTTAGCCAAACATCTGTCATTTGTGGTGTACTTATGAGTCTTCAACAAGTCTTGTTGACTCTCTCAGAACATAAGAAACCTCTCGGATCAGGGGCGAAACGTCTTTGAGTATCTTTGGCCCAATCAAGTTGCCTTTGATTTATACTGCTGTGGATGCAACTGTTGTCCATTTTTAGCCAAACATCTGACATATGGGTCATCCTCACATCTTGTTGATAATATGATGTACAGGCAAACAGGTAGTGTAATCACTACATTAGTGTGGCTGTGGCTCAGGAGGTACAGCGAGTTGTCCACTGATCACAGGGTTGGCAGTGTGATCCCCAGCTTCTCCTGTCCATATGTCAAAGTGTCCTTGGTCTAGACATTGAACCCCAAGTTGCCCCCGATGGTCAAACTAGCACCTTACATGGTAACGGGCATCCTTCGGCGTGTGAGTGATGAGTGTATGAGTGAATGAGATGCCAACAGTAAATGCTCTGAATAAAAAAATTCTATATATACGTAGCCATTTACCATTTATTAGCTGCACCACAGAGTGTTATTTATGTTTCAAGACTACCACCATTTTAAAGTGCTGTTAAGAAGAAGTGAGGTTTTTATTTACCATCACAGGGGGAAGAGAGATAGACCGGCCCACACCAGTCAGCAGACACATCATACCAATGTCTCAAGAGTTCAGCTCCAAGACGCACAGCAGCAGTAAAACCAGGTGTTTGGACACCTAACACCTGCAACAAAAGTCAGGAAACACCAAGAGTTGGGTCATGATTATTACTCATGCTAAAACCCTCAACATTTGAGTGCTGCAGCTGATCTTATACTGAGTTATTCTGAGGATGAAGTTGGATGTAAATAAGTCCTCTACCTGCACGTAATGAATGCATGTGCTAATTAACTGGATGATTATGCATATGCTAATTATTCATCCATACATGCTTGTTGTTGTGCAACACTGAGACCTGAATATATAAGATATAATCAATTACAGCATTTATGCTAGTGGTCAACCAATATGGGATTTGCAATGGCTGATAACAATATTTAGAGAGATGCTGATATCAAAATAAATAAAAGTCATGTATAATTGTATTATTCCATGCAGGGTGCAATCACATATACTGCTGTCTTAGCCAGTATTGTGTTGTCTTAGATGGATTTGTTTCTTCATTAACAAAATAGTTTTAAAAAATACATAGATTTCAGAATGTGACTGGGAGAGTGGGGTACTTTTTCACAGAAGTGATGTCATTCAACTGTATTATTCTCTACCGTATGATATACTGTATATTTAACACTGGCTAGTAATGGTTTTAGATTAGATTTGCTTTCATTTAGGATGGGAGAAATGTATTAGCACTTAAAAATGACAATGGTGACTGAGGCTCAAAACTAATTTTTTCACCAAACTCACAAGGGAACATCATTCCACAGAACAGCACTTTTTGTTTTATTGCCTTGTGAGTGTAGAATTTGGCCGATGCCGATTATCTCTAGATACCAGATATTGGCCAAGTTAATCGGTCTATCACTAGTTTATGTACAGCTGAAATTACCCGGTTCTCGACTATAGCACGAGAGCTTTTCCCCAAAGCAACCTCTGTGGCTCGCCGATTGAATTCTGTCAGACCAAGAGAAGGTGGATACTCTGGATGAAGAGTGGGATCAGCGCTTAACTGTTGCTTTATTTTTCCAACAAGACGTGGTTCAAAGGTTATCCCTTCCTCGCTGTAACACTCTGTGAACAAAACACAGTATCAAACTGCAAAAAACGACTATCAGGAAGCATCCTGTTAAATAGAGTTAACATAATTCTTAAATATGTGTATTTCAGCTTTAAGGTGTGATTTGAAAAGATTTTGAAAAATAAGAATAAGGTGCAAAAAGGTGTGACCCACCCAGAGCCCAAAATGCCCCTTCAGACACATACTGATAAAATCACATGGACATGCGGTGCCTGTTTTTCACCAACAATTGATACATATTTTGAACCTTCTGCACCATAAATGGAAAAGCTACAATACTAGTATCTTATTTCTTGATTAGTATTAGGAGTAATAGGCTACATCCTACAAAATATCTATGGAACCCAAGATTGAGTCAATAATTCACTTTAAAAAGCAGTCAACTGCATTATATCAAAGTATGCTGTGAATTAAAGCTGAGGGAGCCAAATAGGCTACATGTTAAGTTATAGGACGAAATTTACATGCACCCTTAAGTACTTCTTAAAAACAAGTATTTGTGGGGTTCATGGTGTTAAATTATTCGAAGTATATATTTTACTAACGTTTACAGTGGTCAATATTTTATTACACTGAAGTAGAATTTCTGAAGATTCAACAAAAATCTGCGTTTTGATCTATGTGCACAGCAAAGTGTCTGAAAAGGACCTTAAGAGGTGAATGCGTAATTCGGCTAGCCGAGATTATCATCCACCTCTTTTCTCAGAGCGTTACACCCGTGAAGTGCATGCAATTCTCGGCGGGCATGCAGAATTCGGCATAACACCTGTTCATGTCTCATAAAAGCTAGCGAAATCGCCAACTTATCGTACTTTTGTTAAGGTTTTTGTAGGCCCAGTTTACAGAAAGGCACATTACAAGAGCAGATAGATACAAACGTCATCCTAATTGGCTCTCAAACGGACTCACCTCTACCTGCCAGGTAAACTCTCCTGACCTGAGTGTCTCTCTTGAAGTCGGACAATAGCCTTGTTTCAGGACTCACTGCTGCGTTGTGAGTATTAGTAAATACAGAGAGATGACCTCCTGGGTCTCCATTTTGGTTGCCCTCTTTTTCATCCATGCTGTCGCCGGGTCGGCTCATCTTGAACCGAGTCTGCCAAATCAGCCCGCTAGCCTTTTGTTTAGCCTCTGTTGCCAGGCTACAGCACGTTTTGGATATTGTCACCCGGGCAACGATGGATGAGTTTGTGACGAGCTAATTTGTGGGTTTACTTTCCCCTTTGCAGTGATCAAAACAGTAGTTTACAGCCTGTGTGTAAATGAAAGGATAAGTTTTCAGATTTGGTGAAAACGTCACACGCCCACAAATCAACACTGTCAGACTAAACACTTAAAGTGTCTATAGCATGTGTCCACACCAAAGACTGCTGGTCAAAAAGTAGGCTAAGTAAGATAAACTTTGCTTTTAATCTCTCTCTCGCTCTTTGTCTTTCTTTTGTTTTTAAAAGTAATTTATTGTCAATTATATATAGGCCCATATATAGATATTTATTGCTTATATGAGAATATTTCCTTTGGTAACATTGTTTACCTAAACATTTCTGTCAATAAAGCTAATGAAATGAAATGAGTGTTAATTTAACTCTTTAATAAAAAGGTGTTAGGGTGTTAAAAAGGTGTTAGGGTGGCTATCAGAGTGGCTACATAAATTTAAGTTATTGTGGCTCACCTATGCAAAACAACCAGGTGCCAGTAAAGAAATATAAATATAAACTAAAACATTAACTATACTACTTCATTTACTTATAAAACAGTGTTAAAGTTTAGACCCAGGTCAAAAGTGCAGTCTCTAGTTTTGCAGCAGTCAGTGGAGTGTTTTCACGAAGACTCTCATGGCTTCCGGTGTGTATAGGCCTACTCAGCGGGGGCAGGGTGACATGAACACTTCCGAAAAGTCAGGATCAGAATTAAGAGTAAGAAGTTCAGATTCAGATTCATTCTTTATCGTCCTCCGTGGAGGAAATTTGTTTTCACAGTCTGTACAAATAGATTCTAAACACAAACTAAGCATAGTACACACATATATGGACATATGGACAAAATACACATATCTGCTCAATACACAAAAGTGACATTATTAATTTGTCTGTGAGTTTAACGCTCTTATAGCCCAGGGCACTAAACTTTTTCCGAAGCATGCCTTTTTGTAGAGCAGCTGTCTGTATCTACGGCCAGATGGGAGAAGGGTGAAGCATGTGTTTAGAGGGTGGCTGGGATTATGTACTATAGTAGTTGCTCTTCGAGCAGTGGAAGTTTTTAATGAGGGCTGGCAGTTTGGGAGTGGGAAGACCTATTATTTTGGAGGAGGTGTTAGTGATTTTAAGAAGCTTATTCTTATTGGTCAGAGAGAGCATGGTGAAGTAGCAGGTAGCACAGTACAAGAGGATGGGTTCAATGATACTACAGTACAGGAGAAGCAGTAGTGTGGTTTGAGTGAGAGATTCCTGAGCTTACAAATGAAAAAAAGTCTTTGTTGACAGTGTTTGTGGATGTCTGTGATGTAGTGACCAAAACTCAGTTTATTGTCCACAGTGATGCCAAGGTACATGAAGCTATCAACAATTCCTACTGGCTGGCTGTTTATGGAGATGGGACAGTGAGGGGTGGAGAGTTTACAGCGTGTGAGTTCCTTTGTCTTATGTGACGTTGAGGAGGAGGTGACTGTCCTTACACCATTTTGTGAAGTGGGCAATGGATTTGATATATGGAGTTGATATTTACACTTACAGGTTTTTTATTTAGGGACACTTTGTTTTTACACTCTGTTTGGCACCAACTGCTTTTCAACTGAGAATTGACTATAATGGATTTGACTCTATCCAAAATATAATTAACTCTGCTGTTACTCAAACTTCACAAACACCAAAAATTTAACTCCTCTCAACACTGCCAATAAATCATTTACAGGAGGACCATCTGCTCTTGCTTATTAAGGTTTGTTTTGATGGTCCAACAAAAGGCCTGAAGCCTCTCTTTAAATTAATTAGGACAATGAGTTAAACAAAAAGTCCAGAATTCAATTCTGCAACAGTGTTGAAGGCTCATCTTTACAAAATCAACAAGCACTTGAAACATTTCAATATTCTGAAAAGGATTTATTGCTCCCACGGGTTTCACCAATCCATACATCTTTGTACAGAATAGATTATTTTCTTTATGCTTCCTATTTGTTGAGATCAAACATGCCTCCAGATTATGGTATTATATTTCCTTTTGTAATCTAAGTGGGAATCAGACGTCTGGGAAGTAGGGCTTTTCAACAATAATTTCATAGGGATGAAGGAGTAGCAGTGAATTGAAACCCCATAATCAAAGTAAACATCTTGCAGCTATTCTATGGAAGTGAATCTAGTGAGCCAGCTTGTGTAGTTCACTTTATGAAGCTGGTAGTCACAAATCACTGCACTAGATGGCAGTAGATGGCCAAAGCACAGTTATTATTGTCAATTAGCTGACCAGGAGTAATTTAAGAAAGGGGAAGAGAAGAGACACTTTTGTTCAGCCTACTCTCAGAGTTGTTGTCAGCCTAAAGACAATCCGCTATGTAGGCAATAGCATTATCATTTGTTACAGTGGATTCTGAGGTTCTAGGCAAATAATAGGCACAGTCACACTAAATCGTAATACATGCTTTAGTGGAGCACTGTTTTCTGGACTACACAGACAGTCTATATCTTTGCCCTTTCTGTGATGGATTTTTTCTTGTGCGATTATGAAATGTCAGTCGTGAGTGTAGAAAAAAGGCCTTTCTTGTCATTCTGAGGGACTGACAACAAAACATTTACCTATTGACTTTGCCGATTGCCAGGCTTGTTTTCCCCCCATCAAACTGCATTGTGGTTGCAGCTGAAATATCTGTGGGATGTTGGGTTATCTGTGTTTGCCCAGTTGTGGGAGTAAGAAAAATTACAGTCTAGCAACAAAATGGGCAGACCTCTATTAGTGTGAGAAGTGAGAAGATGCCACGGCAGAGGTTGTAAGCTGGATCCAGTGCTGCCTCAGTCACGCAACCGTGTTACATGACAAATCCACAATATCTAATTAAGGTGCTTTTGACTCAATTGGATTTATGGACTCCTAACTGGTGAGCTCTGAAGTCTAAATTTAGTGTTAAAGGGCTTTGTTTTTGTCTGAAGTGTCCCGTGCTCTGAAAATATATCGTAACACTGGCTTTGGGAAAAGCTCTTGGCACAGGGAAGGCTCAGTGGAAAAGTTGCGTATCTAAGGTTGAGTGATTTGCATGTGCAATCAAGAGAAATCAGAGAGAAAAAACGAATGTGCTCTTTTATGATCAGAAATAGAAAAACATTGCAAAATTTAATAATAATTCCAGTATTTATTAGTATCCTTCTAGTTTACCCCACTTGTAGATCTCTTATTTCATTGATGCTTGTATGTTGTTCCTAAAATCAAATCACTTGGATAAAATGAGTAAAATCAAATGTTCTTATCTAGAAGTGCTGCTTCTTCAACAAAAAAAATGTGTTGGATTCACATTTTTAAAACAATTTGACTTGATTGTTTAAATGTGTAGTATGACTTGAAATGTGTGTGTGAAATACAATTGTTATTGTGGTCAATATGGGTGAATAAAATTTGTCTACGATTATCATATCTTATCAGATAGTCCCAGTTGTATCTTAAGTGGTGGTTTCTCTTTTCTTTTCCCCCCAAAAATGTTTAGAATTGATTTCAATCTAATCCTACTCATGGAAAACATTATAACAGGACTCAGCTGATAAGATGGTGGCTTAACTCTCAGACAGGATAATTGTTTCCACTCCGAGTTGTTGTGGCTTTTTGCTGGACGATATTTCAGTAGTCACACAGCCCGCCTGGCAGAGCTAAGGCAGGTTCTAGTTTGTTTTCAAATGTCATGCGTTCTGCTCTTGGTTTATTTTTTAAAGTCCCAGATCTTGTAAATTCCTCTAATAACACAACGTGATGTCTGCTCAAGCAGTAGCAGAGCCAGAGATGACGGTGGTTTTGGTGGGTGAAGGCTTACTTAAAATAAAAAAAATGAAGTTCTTTAGAATTGTCTCTTGAGCTAATATCAGCAGCAGTGTTACATTTTTCGCAGAGAAGTGGTTCCCAATATTGAGGTCAGGACCCTTCAGGGGTTTCCAAGATAAATCTGGAGGGTCATAAGATGATCTTTCATACAAAATGCTGGAGACTTCCTACTTCTTCAGTGACCCAAAATACTTTAAACTGAAACAACCTGAGAAGGAAAAATCAGTCAACATGACTCATGATGATCACAACTTCTGTTCACAAGTCATTACCTGTGACAAGTAGTCACAAGTAGACAATGCTGCATTTTATTGGTTCACAAGCCAAATATGACTGTGATATGTGGAGGCAAATAAAGGCCATAATATTTACATACATACAAGTACATTTATAGACACTGAATGTAAATCATTTACATTTTGTATGTTGGAACTCACCTATCTGGATCAATGTGCTTTCCCTACTTTGAAATTTGTAATTGATAATTTAAACATTTGCAAATTGGGTTCACATATTTTCATTCAGATTCAACATTCAAGTGGCCATGGTTTTGGATCATGTGACTGATAGAACTTAACCTGATAGGACAGTGGACTCAATGATTCTGTTCAGGCTTGATTACTTATCCACTGTAACAATGATTAAAAAAAAATTCTGTACCTTGATCGATCGATCTATCTGTCTATCTGTCTGTGTGTGTGTGTGTGTGTGTGTGTGTGTGTGTGGAGAGAGAGAAAGAGAATTCATTTAAAATTCTGTTGCTTGTATGATTACAGCCATTCTTTGCTTCCAGAGTGGTGAGTTTGTACCCAGATCACACGTTAGCAATGTTACACAGTTTCATAGTATTTTATTTCACAATGCAACAGATGATGTTACGTAAGTAATAACACACGACAAAGTGTCCCAATATAGTAAAATAATGGATGAAGTTCATTATTTTTCTATATGTTGACATTTCGGTTATTTATGTAATTATTGATCTTATACCATGGCAGCTTATCAAAGGAAAAAGGTAGGGAGTTTAGTGATGACATAGCAGGTAGCAGAAGTATTTTGCTACAGTTACCTATATTTTATAATACTGTACCTTGCACAATAATTTATACTGATGGTTAAGTGTTGTCCTGATGTACAATTTTTACAGCCAGCAAATTTTCCATAGCTGTGGTATAACTTCACAGACAAGGGGATTTAAGCAAGATAACTATAATTGTGCGGAGTCCAGACATAAAGACATAAATACATAGAATGAAGAAAACAGACACGAGAACTGAATTTCTGAATGCACAGGCCTTTGGTTTAGCTAATCTTACACTGAAGAGTTTGTGCCATGAAAATTAATCTTTCTTAACTGGACAGTGAAGACATCCTTGGCAGAATTATGACCTTATATTAAGTTAGACAATGTTTGTGTTTCGCTACAGATTCAGTGTATTATAAATAGATAACTTACCAGATAATATACTGTACAACATGAGTTAATGCTGTCATTATTGGAACCATAGGCCACATTCACTGTGTCCAAAGGTTTACTGGAATGCATTTAAAAGTTGCAGTTAAGTATTGTCTTATTCAGGGACAGAGAGTCTTTTGCGATCTGTATTTAGAAGATGCTGGTAGGTTCATCGTTGGTGCTGTTGTGTTGAAGCACTCGATCTCTTGGCCACAGAGACAGTCAATGTTCCTGTCCACAGGCCAAATCAACTGGTTATCTACAGTCAATCCAGTCATCCCTTTGGGGTTAGCTTCACTCAGCTACGTTTATCAGGGCCGTTTGTTGTTCTCTTCTTTAGCTTGTCCACACTGCTATTTGGTCTGAGCCTTTGTAGGATTCACAGTAACGGCTGTAGAGCATAATTTGCTTCAGTATTCAGATATTTTACCGTTCATCCATCCTTTTCCTGCAGTGAGAAGCTGAAAAGAGATGGACACATTAGCATTTAGTGTCTCTATTAAAATGAATTCACTACAAAACACACGATTAAACTTCACATGTGATTAACATACAACGTAAAAGGTAGGTTTCATGGTCACATTACAACAGGGCTGTTAAAAATTAAACGTGGTTTGTAACTCCCTTCTGCTACATAGCATTAACATATTGTATACAAAAACAATCACAGAATGGTAAACAGAAACAAATTATAAACTATATTCCATGGAGCAGTGCTGAGGATGAATTTGAGTTAGAGTACCTAGTGCATAAAAATGGTTGAAATAGATGAGGTGACATCACACTGGGACAAATGTCATTGCAATCACTATGACACTGTCTTGTAATGGTGCTATTTAGTCTCTATTCTAAAAGATACAAAGCAGAAATCACCCACAAAAACCTTCATCTATCCGTATCTCACTTTCATCCTATTTCTCCATTCAATTCTGAGCACAGGTTCTAATTTTTAGAACTTGTGGTTTTGTATAACTGAAAATGAATTTCTTTATATCTTTGATTTGGTGTGCAGCCCTATGAGATGTGACCCTAACAACCAATGTGTTTTTTTTGTGTGTGTTACTGTATGTCTTGCTGGCCTGTGCTGGTCACACCCTGTACAGCGTTTCAGTTTCTATCAGATAAGATACCTCCAAGACAACAACAGTTTGTAGTCTTACAGGTTATTTGGAAGATGTTGTTTTCATGTGGAAAACGGCATTGATACTATCACGGCACCTGTTCCCTTTTATCTATTTTTTCTTGCTAATTACAGAAAGTAATTGCAAAGTTGCCCTCATCTCATGTTTGTGAAATTCTATCTTTTCACCCCCGACCAAGACAGGAATTCTGATGCTATCACCTCCACAGCACATGTCTCCACAGGAAGACATAAACTACCTGGAACTGTAAGCTTCACAGAAATGTGACTACTTACGGGAAAAATATGCAGGAAACATTTTACAATGTGTCTACATCAGAATTCCCAGACTATTCTAAACCTTTTTTACAGTATGTACAGTAGAAACATCGTGATTTTACACTGATGCATTTGGATGATTTAAAGGAAATAGACTGCCAGAATAATATTATGTTATACATTCTGTTGAATATCACATTGACACATGAGTTGTTGGATTACTATAAATCACAAACCACAGACATAGCCGGCACATATTTTGTATTCTCCATGTAAGTTAAAGGAGGTAAGCTCATTTAAAGTTATGGAAAAGCCATCCATCATCTGTGACATGTGTTGTGTATTTTCTGCCTCTCAAGGGATGGTGCAATTAGAAATCATTTAATTAACATGATTTTTGACATTTAACAACATAATTTGACTATACACTCAGTTACCAGTTTATTAGCTACATTTAGCTAAAACTAATGCAGTCTAACAAAACAGGCCTGCAATGAATCCTGTTTTGGTTGAAAGCGATGAATTAATTCTATGGTCAGTTTGAAGGTTGTAATTTGTGGTGCTATTGAAGTGTATAGAAATATACGAGTGTTAATATTTTTGTTCAACTCATGGGTAGTATAAATATTAGGAGCACCTATCCTAATACAGTACAATCAACAGTTTTTCAGATTGTATAAACTTATTTCAAAGTGCAATTATTTTATAAAAGTTTTACAACCTCAAATGGTTGTAAAACAGGTTGTTGCCAAACCTCTGAAATCAAACATGACTATTTTTATTTAAATTGTTATAACCATTCAGACCATTCAAACCATTATGGCTTGACAACTTAGAATTATACCTTCACACTTGCCTTCTCAAGTGTTTCCTCAACTCCAGGATGTAGTCGTATGTTTCACCGGTTTCAATTGAAATGGGCCACACCCCCCAATTTTAGAATAAACTACATCTTTATATAAATGTTCAGATGCATGGACACGGGAAATACGGCCGCTAAAGAGGCTGCAGCACCCCGTAAACCAGGCATTAAAAAAATCACTTGATAAAAGAGTGATGCAGATTCACAGAGAGAGAGAGACACACAGAAAGAGAGAGAGAGCTCATGTGGATGAGGGAGAGAGGGAACGTTAGTGTGGATGTAATATAAAAACTTTCTTTGATCATCAAGCCTAATGTTACACTACAGATCTATAAAGTGCATGAACTACGCTGCAGACTGAAATTTCTGTTAATAGTGACAGACATATAGATCCATGTTATATACGTTCGTCTGTATCCTCACTGCGCTGCATTACTATAAACTTTGATGAACTGGTTGTGAGTCACATCTCTCTCACACCCAGGCGCTGTCTCCCTCTTCATCTACTTGCAGTTCTCATACATTACTTCCTGTTGTTGACAGCAAGTGCTGCTGTGGCTGCTTTTGTATGTTGGTGTTGTCTTCTGTAGTGTAATGCTAGCCATTCAAATAAATGCAAAAAACATGAATACATTTAGTATGACGACATTATTTAGACTGACCTCTCTGGCAGGCACACTTTTTACTCTCTGACGCATTTCTCTGGCATATTTTATGTTAGAATATTCCAACCAGCAGCAAATGAAAGGTTAAGGTCTCAGCTATAGACAGAAATGTTTAAAGTACACAAATGGTTTCTAAGATCGATGATTTGAGATTTAAGTCAGCCCCATCATGGGCTTGGGTAGAGCACCACATGTGCTCTTGAAAGGGGCCCCCGCCACTGCCCGTATGCCTCCATTTAAAGACCCCGATGCAGTGTGATTGGTTCTTATATCAGCCAGGCTTGAAAGAGAGTGTTGGAGGTTTCCCACAGGTCACTACCACCATGTTTTGCTTTATCCCGCTTCTTGTTTCATGCTCTCTTGGGCCTGATCTCACTCTAAGCTAACTAAATGCACATTATGGAAGTTGGTGCGTGAAGTTCGGCCAGAGGCACAATGCAGAGGAAAGCTCAGAATTACAGGGTTCACAGCACAAGAAAAAAAAAGGAGCACGCCGGCCACTCCTGAAACAGCATCAAAACATCAAGTTGCTCTAATGTGTGCCAATTAATTACGCCAGCATTCAGGTCACTTTGAAATCGCATGGAGCTGTAACCTGCCACACAGGAGCAGCTCAGTGTAGTAAAAAGCTTGCAGCTCTCTTTAACACATGACTTGTCCTGCGCAGAACATGACGCATTAGAAATAACCGTTTACACATTTCTTAAATTGTCTTCCATATTTACTGGATGCTATTATTTTCACACTCTGCAAAAACAAAGTGTTCATTAATACAGCACTGGGCACTCTGGGAGGATACAGCATGCATGTGTAGGAAATTATTATAATTATATCTACATTTTTAGCCACCATAATGATACAGTTTGTTCCTGTAACACACAGTTAGTTGTAAATGATAATTAATAATATTATAATAATATGCCAAAATAAGGCTAGGCCAGCATTATAAACACAATGTCCTTTAGATTTGTCCTCATGAGTCGTTAACTAATATATCTGAAATATTTACATGTCATTTGGAGTAATGAGCCACTTGTAGGGACTTTAGTGAGTCAGTATTTACACTGGAAATGACACCATCTCTCTGTGCTTTGTGTAATGCCTGATTTTTTTCCCGATCACCACATATGAAAGTTCACAAGCTGAGAAAAAGAACATAAATCCAAATATACACCATATTTTTTTGTCATGAGCAGATTTCTTTTGTGAACTACCAATGAGAAAAGAGTCAATAAAATCTATTCTCAACAGTAGGTCAGCACGAACGCCTACACAGCTTGTTGAGACCCAGCAGTTGTTGCTTTAGAGCTAAATCTGGACCAGCCTCTGTGATTTCTTGTCCCTTTGCCATTAGTATCTGCTTTTTAGATGATATCTCATTAATATTTATCCTCATATAGTTTTTCTAAGATGGAAAATATCTTCTGTCCATTTGATGATCATGCAATATATACTTTTCGTTTTTTTGAGCTGTTTCCTCACGTGTGTCTCTTGATACTGTAATTGTGATGCACCAGCACACATGTTTCCTGCAGAGTATGAGCTCTTTAATAATGATAGTTTTCCATGCGTTCACATGCTTGTATAGCTCCTGTACTGTAACCCTACAGTCAACTTTAGTCCTGTGTCTATGCTCTAAAGGAGAGCTCTGGTTGTGTTTCTAAAACAGTATGAGACATCTAACAGAGATTCTTCATTTCTGACTGTAATTTTGTACGTAACCTAGTTGGCTGCTGCTCTTTGAAATAAAATGTTCCACTCTCTGTTATCTTAATTTTAGTGTTCTCAATCATGGATAAACTGTGCTAACAAACTTCCCCCACTCATAACACAGCCATGCCTTTCAAATACATGAAGATTTAGTCTTAAATACCTTCAATACACACATTAGGACTAATGCAGTAGCTGCCTGTCTCATTTTAGAGCAGCATGACAAGACAAAGGAAGACACAGCTAAACCCTTAAGTTTGTCACGTGGACTTGCACAGCCAACAAATTTACCTCTGCTTCCACTTTGATAACTAAAAAGACTCAAAATTTGTAACCATGAACGATGAATTAGCAATTCTCTTATGTAGGGAATCTATGAAAAATTGCACTTATCGTTTAACATGGTGGATACGTGACAGAAGCTGAAGGCTGCTGTGGATGTTGATAAGGGCAGCAGTGATATGCCTGCATGTATTTTCTACAAAAACAGTAACTATTGATAATGGCCATTCAGTGCAGTGCAGCCACTCTTCCCTAGTAACCATTCTTGTCTAGTGGTTGGAACTCCCTTTTTATCAGCCCAGTGACAAATCAGCTCCTGACTTAACTAAGCCTGCTGTTGTATGTTGTCCCAGGGTTTAAAGGAAATTTGCTGCTCAATTGCTCTTTTGTGTTACTGGTTAAATAGAAAGTTGACAGGGATGATTAAGCAGCACATTGTCCCAAGCAGATTCCTAGAATGGCATTATTGGCACTTTGAAGCAAAAACCAACCACTTCAGCAGTCCAGACTCGAACCTATCTTCAAGCTATGGCCCCGGCAGAGTCATTCTCTAACGCCTGGTCTCACTTACATTTGTAATCCTGCTCAAAGCGCAGGGTGAGTCCGCTGAGCCTTCCCCTTGGGGTGATTTACTACAGAACACACCGGGCTCCTTTTAAGGAAGACTTTTATATGCTCCTAAATGTCTCCCGTTTTACAGCCCCATTGATTATGTCTATAAAATTCCACTGAGCGGATGTCATGTAACGAGAAGAGAAAAATGATATATATCTTATACAGAGTAAATATTTGAAATGAAACATCCCACTATCATAAAATGGGTTACTCATGGGAATTCACATGGCGAGGGCTGTAGTGTAAGAGTTGTGCCACTTGTCAAATTATATTGAATTATGAGTTGTGAATTAAATTTGATGTACTGAAAGTGAACTAATCATTTTATATTTTTATGTACAGTAGTGAAAACAAACACTTTACTGTACATACTGTTAAATTCACAAATATAAGCTATTTTAATTTAGGACAAATGGCACTTAAAAACAATTTTAATTTAAGTGTGACTGTTCAAAATGTTATCTTACATGATAGTAACTAATATTTAATCACATGTTGGAAACATCATGATTAAATTTGACTTGCAGTAATAGGTTTTTGCATTTTAAACAACCCTACTTATCAAGCACATTATATTCTTTGTGTTATTTTGCTTTTAATGCTGCAGTGTGGTGACTGAATTTGAAATCTTAAGGAATATTTTCATTTCTGATCATTTAAAAGCACTTGGATTGATTTTTGATAAACAAGTTTAAAACAAATTTTAAATTTAAATATTGTAAATTAATTACATAAGTGGCGTAATTTCTCCCCCCACAGATGCTTAATAAATAGAAAACTTTCTTTGAAAACTTTCTAGGCTCCAATTATTACTCTGGATCTTCCTGTATACAGCAGGCCTGCTGTCAACAGTGGTGTGTTAGAAAAATAATGAATCAGATACTGACTCATCCAACCAGTGGTAAAAAGGGTGTTCTCACTGGCTGTCAGTCTTGTAAACAGCCTCTCCAGTTATAGGGGAAGTCTTGTGCCTAAGTGATAAAGATTTATCGGTTGCAGGGGGTGTTGGGCAGGGCGCACTGAGGCCCACTTACAGGCAGAGAGACACACTAATATTTGGAAATGTCCTCAAACGTCCCATGCCGAATCAGACTTTTACACATCGCCCAGTGGCTTTACAAAGCCATATTAGAGTCATCTTTATCATTATGGGACACCATTTTTGTAGATCCAGATTACACAATTGACAAAAAAATGCATTTACAGTATGGAGGTTTCTATAAAATACAAAACGAATTAGTTTTATTATTAACTATCATTAATAGGGTGCTAAAATATACTACCCCAAATATAGTACCAGAGATTGCACTGTGAACATCTGTAGGTTATTTTTACATTGACATCAGCTGGATACAAAGATTGATTACAGGTAACACAGTGCAGTAACGGATACAGTTACAGTCCTCAAATGTTTATTGAATCATGCAGGAAAATCCAAATATTACGTTTCACTTTTAGTTTTGTAATATAATACTAACACCCCAACAGCAGCCAATGCTTCAGAAATGATTTATTTTTCTGCACTGTTCCACCCGATCTATTTTACTTCTGGACGGCAGCACACTGATGTATTAGAACATGTCCAAATATGGATTTCTACTTATGAAATGCACAGCAGCAGAAAAAAGACAGTTTAATATCAAACTCAAAATTTCAAAATTTTATATATATATTTAAAGCCAAAGCCAATACTGGATTATAATTTGTTCTATTTATACCAAATAAAATATATTTATACAAGGAGTCCCATAAATGTTAACTTGTTTAAAATGTTTGAAACTTTATATTTATATTTATATTGCTGTTTTATGATACATTTTCATACATATCAAATAATTACCATTCTCTAAGATTTTTTTTCTTTTTGGTTATTTTGTTGGCAGTTTTTGTTTGTGAAACTGAAACTAGCACAGAAGTACACGTGTGTAGGCTTTTTTTATCACCGTCATTGTGAAATACAAATCTGAAATGGGATATCCAAAAGCAGTAAGTATTGTAAAACCCTTGATTCTCTGTGACACTGACTGTACACTGTCTTCACACTTCTGCTTCACAGTGTGAATTATCTGCTCACATGTAAAAGACAAAAACAAGTAAGAAATCCAACATTTCAAACCAATAGGCGCTGTCACAGACTCCCTGCACCCCACTGTCATCTCAGTTTCATAGAGATGTGATCAAAAGCCTATGACTTACTCTCTAATAAGATGCACTGGCATGTTTTAATGTAGGATTATGTATAGTATTATAAAATGTTTTTCATTTAGGTATCTTGTTAATTAAAAAATATGAAAAGTTAAAACACTGAGTGTAATTTTACTGTAATGGACATTAATGTTGTACTAATCACGATGCTGCTAATGTGGCTTAATTCACTGTTTCACTGTTGGTACTTGAGGAGGTAGAAGTATTAATGTGTTTGTAGGAAGTGGACTTTTTAAAATTCCTCATAGTTGAAAGAAAATTGTGTGGGTAAAATAAGTAAAGACAAAGGGACTTACAATTTGGTTTGTGGTTCTGATAAGTCACTGAACTGTGTGCTGCCGTTGGACTGCAGAGGACTAGGGCAAGCCTCCTCACTTCCCTGAGTACTCGCCAGACTCTCGTTGCCCTCAGTACTAGTGGTTGGAGACTTTAGGAAAGGGCCAGCTGTGCCTGACTCAACCTGCCATAGAAAGCAGGAGCAACGAGTCCGCAGCTCTTTATAGAAAGTATTAAGCCACAGGGTGGACAGCCATGGACATCCCAGCAGGTTCTTGAACGCATTGCGAAACTCTGGGCTCCTGCAGTAGATGATAGGATTGAGGCCGGAGTTAATGTAACCCAGCCAATTTAACAGTCGGAAGATCCACTCTGGGGGAATGTCTCTGTTAAATGCGCTTGTGATGTTAGCAACAAAGAATGGAAGCCAGCACACAGTGAAGGTCCCCATGATGATACCCAGAGTCTTCAGGGCCTTCTGCTCTTTCACGAGCATTAGCCGTGACGGTCTCCGCTTGGCACTCTTTCTCCGCACTGTGCTGTTGCAGTTGCTGGAGCCTGCACACACATGTGGCGAGATATTGTTGATGTGGGGGCCAACTTGCATCTGCGCTGTTGGGCACTCATTCTGAAAACGTATGCGATTCTTATCTATGAGCTGGACTTGGCGTGTGGCTATTAGAAAGACTTTTGCATACACAAATATCATTACGAGCAGTGGAATGTAAAAAGACACAGTTGAAGATATGATAGCAAAGGCCCAGTTGGTCACAAAGTCACAGCATTTAGGGTCTTCGTAGCATTTCTTGGCTGTCTGATCAATATTACCATCTTCATGCCAAAACCCTAACATAATTGGCACAAAGGAAATTAAGGCGGACACAACCCACACTAAACAAACTATTACCCTTGCACGCCACTTATTGAGCAGAACCTTGTGACGGAGGGGCCTTGTAATGGCTATATACCGATCCACTGCTATGACACAGAGTGTCTCTATGCTCGCCGTCACACACAGGACGTCCACAGAAGTCCAGAAATCACAGAATTTTTGACTGAGCTGCCAGTTACCAGTCACCACAATAGTGGCCCCCAGGGGCACCACAAAAACCCCCATAATGAGGTCCGCACAGGCAAGGGACATAATGAAAATGTTTGTAGTCGTCTGAAGCTGTGAAGTACGAGCTATGGCGATGACGACCAGCAGGTTTCCCACCACTATGATCAGTATGATGATGACCAGTATGATGAGGCTCCAGGGTCCTGCCGCTTCGTGGTAGGGTTCTGACCCGTTGGATGCTGCAGTGCTCTGGTTGTTGTACATTATTCACGGGTCAACTTGGTCACAAGATGCTCGAGGATGTTTTTTTCATGTCAAAGTTAAAATTAAAGAATCTACACTTCTTACAAACATGATACATCAAAATAAAAAGCCGATGAAGTTTTCCTCACTTAATAATAGTTATTCTGCACTTTGCAGTTACTGCTTACATTTTACGACTTGGGAGTCTTGTTTGGCAGTGCTCAAAAGGCAGTAGTGATTTTCCATGTTTCCAAAGACGTGACTGTTTGTGGAAGTGTAGGCAACCACAACATGTTCTCCAAAAAGATGAATCCAAACTGTCCATAAAGCCGAAACAATGTTTGTTCACAGAGTTGCAGCACTTTCATGAATCCACCAGACATTAACAGGCAATGAAAAAAGTTTTAAAGAAGAAAACCCGGCCTTGTCCATTTAAATCCGTCCAGTGGGATAAGAGTAGTTTGCAGTGTTTTTGCTGAATCTTGCATGAGCCACAATGCCACAGTTGGACTGTTGGAGTTTAAGCAACAGTGACGCTACGCTGTTGCAGGAACCACCAGAGTGCACCAGAGTGGCTATCCCCTTTTCTTTTGCTCTCTCTCTCTCTCTCTCTCGCTCTCGCTCAGTGCAGGTTGCCCAAGATTGTATTGGCTCTAATCACACCCTGACTGAAGGCAGAGGGGAGGAGTTGAAAAGTGTGCCTGTGTGTCGAAGCCATACCCTAATAGAGGATCAGTACTCTAATAGAGCCACACACACATAGACACGCATATACACCAATAGGCAAAGAACTAATTCTGCATTAGAGAGTGTAAAATGTGTGTAATGTTGCATTAAAACTACAGAATAATCTGTTTACTTGTGTTTAAAAGTATAAAATGACCATTAGCTCATTATTCTTTAAAGTCACTGATGAATGTAGCAGCTACACTAAGCTTGTTAACCCATTAACTGTGTGTGTCACCTGACTGTGCCAACAATGTGACAGGCTTTTCCACTGCTGGCTTCTGTTCTCATTGTCAAATGATGCTGGATTATGTCAAACACACACTTCCAAGACTCAACAATGTTTTTTTGTCATTCAGTAGAACACTATCTTTGCAGTAAACACAATATTATTGGACTACTTTGGTAAGTTTAGCTGTTTAATTGTGATTATAGTTCATTATCTCCACTTTAATACTACAACTGTAAAGGTCTCTAAAGATTTATTTGTAAAACAGTTTGTGGTTAGCTTTGCAGACCACAAGGCACGAGGCACCCTCAACTGTAGAGAACAGGAAATAAGTGCCCTCCCTTTGACTCAAAGCAGTAAAAGAAAATAATAGATGGCTATCTCTCTGTTACTCAAGCCGGTGCACTGAAGAAGAACAATCAGGCAAATGCCTTCCATGCGATTCACTTCAGATATCCAGCTCTCTGCTGTAGTGCTGAGCTCTCTTGTCACCAAGCAGGTCCTTCTTTGGTCTGATCTGCTGTACAACTGCAGCTGTGATCGCTCGCAGTTATTCACACCTTGCGTTTTCCTTCCACTTAATGAGAAGATAAACAAGGCAATACTCACATAAGAATCACCATGTCAATCGATATTTGTATATTAATGTATCAATTGACAAAATGAAAACAATGTGGCTTCACGGAGCTTTAAAGCAAGTTTCAGCTTATTCTTTAGCAGCCCAGTCCCAACTTTACTGTTCTGGTTTACTGACACCGCTCTCACATGCCATTTTCAACTGTAGAAGGAAGATGTTTTCAGCGGAAAAGATCTAACAAGCTAACAGCAGTAAGACCCAGTTAGCGATTAGCTGAATATGAGCAGCTAAGGAGACCAAAAAGAGATCTAAAAGAACTACCTTACTTCACCAGGTGGTCATAAACACGCCTCCAGATGTTGCTCTGTAACTTCTGATTGTGTAAATAGCAACTGTTTGCTGACAAGTTCGCCATATCAACTTGATATGAGGTGAAGTGAATTTTGTGCTCATTTTTGCAGTTGTTTATTATTGAGCTATAGCCAATAGAAGGTTAGCTTAGCTTAGAATGAACTTTTGTGTTCACACAGTTTAAACAAACAAGATATAACATGTTAATTTGTGAATATTGGAGGTGCTGGCAGTGGAGATTGTTATCTGAGGACAGAGTCAGGTTAGCTGTTTCCCTGTCTTTCCAGTCTATGTGCCAGTTTAAACTAACCAGCTGCTGGCTCCAGCTTCTTAGTGAATCTAACACAACTAAGCGAACACATGCAACACCCAACATTTTAAGGTTTTTTTTCTGAGTGATTTGTACTTCATCATAGTCTGGTTACAAAATGTATTGTGACAGACACACTGAACATTTCACAGACTACACTGAATTTCTTTCTTCATTTCATTGAATATGAGCGTGTATGTCTACAATAGGTAGAAAGCAGTCTGCATCTGTACTTATTTGTTGCCAATAAAAGTCACCCCTAAAATAAACGGTCGTGAGAGAGACTCTAATAGATGTTTAATCAAATTGTGTTGTATTGCAGCATGCTTTCCTTTGCCATCATATACACAATCTCTCCATTCCCTTTTGCACCATGTATGGTTTAAACGGATTGGTCTCACACTAGGTTGCTTTGTCACTCATCTGACAGGAAGTTGTGGATTTGTGAGTGCATTCACAAAAGGGAAATGTGGGCAAAAGCAAAACACTGGCGCCTTTTAAAACTTGATGACCAAGAGGCCCCAGCTGACAGCATTTCTATAGATGAAGGTCACCGCTGTAGAGCTGACAGCTTGATAGCTGCTCATTAGTCTTCGCGTGAGAAGATGCCATTGGTGGATCTGGATCTGGTCCTAGTCTAGTCAAGCATGGCAGCTGGCAGAAGCTGAGTTGTTGATAGTGGAATCAGCCACGACAGCTTTCTCACTACTACAGAGAGAGCCCTGCAATGGTAACATTGGTGTACTGTGCATACAGTGATTACATTGCATAATAAGTAATTTCCAAAAATAACTTTCTACATTCACTTTGCACAGCTGACATGGGCAATGTAAATGTTGATGATTGTAATAGTTTGTGATTTTTCTTACATATGATGTAATTTACCCGTTAAGGCAAAATGTGTGATGTTTGACCTGTTTAATCATGTGCAAATTCTTCAGATTAACATGCCTTCCCCCAGTGCACTCAACCTCAGCAGTATATAACACTCTCACTTGTTCCCTGCTTTGTGTGAAATGAGTTGTAACTCTGGAGACATATTTGACAGCAACTGCACACTTCCTCAAAAAAAAGAAAAATCCAGATACGGTGTACAGAACAGTCCAGGATTTGCTCGTGATGGCAGGCTGTAAATCATCAGAGCAGTCAAAAGGCTTCAGAAAGCCTGTTTATTACATGTTCTCGCCCCACATATACTGTACCCTGGGAATGTTTCCCACCTCTCCATGGAAACCTTAAAGACAATATGTTCCAATCAGGGTGTATTCGAAAAAACTTCTGGTATTTCTCTGTTAAGACTAACAGCATATAGCGAAGGCCTGGTCTGTGACAGCCATCTGGACTTTACAAGCTTACATTTCAAGTCACAATGCAATCCATCTAGTCAGTGCCAACACCCTCATGCTTGGAAAGGTCCACACACAGGCATTCTCCACTCATTGTCAATGGAGAAAGTCCGAGGGTATATATTTTGCTGACATCTGAGTTTGCTCATATTCAGCAGGACTGATAGTAGGCCATTTGTTACACATGAGATGTGGATTTTTTATTGAGTGGCTCCTCAAGATGTGTTTGGATCTGCTGAAGTGCCGACCGTTGCTTTTCCAGAAGGAGACAAGAGAGAAGTTTAATGTCTTCATCCTGTCAAACAAAAGTAGAACAGGAGCCAGTGGTATGAGTGTAAACACACAATACAAAAAGAGGTGCAGCTAATCCATTTAAAAAGGGCTCCACTTTGAATCTGACTGCTCTTTTTTTTTCATTTAAAGGGGACTGCGTACAGTAAAACATAACCATTTGATGCACTGTACAAGATTATAGCTTCAAGCTAATTCGTTTCTGCAGTGTCTTGGCAGGTCATGGTTGATAACCGTACAATAATACATTTTCTAAGGCTGACTAGTTCATTAGAATGCCACCAAGATCACAACATCGAACATCAAAACGTACAATGTAAACTACTGAAACATAACAAACATTTACTAGTCAATTAAATTAAAAGCAGGGCAAAAATCTCAGATAAAAAATCTGGTTCAGTGATTGCAAAGCTGAGTAGCTTTTAACTGCCATTTCAACTTTGCTACATACTGATGGAGTTGCTCCTCCTTACATCAGGCAGGGTGTTCCACTGGTTTGTGGCTTTTATAGAAAAAATAGACTTGCCTAATGCAGTTCGACAGAATGGTATGACACAGTATTCAGTAGAGGAGATTCTGAAGGACCTAATTGATATTGATTTTACTGAGCGAATAAACACAAAATCACAAAGTGGAGGAATAGCCAAGCCATTTGAAGTTTTATATAATAAGCACAAATTAGAAAAAAATATAAAATTATCAAAAATAAAGAAATTATATTTCTGAAGTGTTCTGCAATGATGATAGTGATTAGTTGTCCAAAATTTTGAGAGTTTGTTTATACAAAGACTCCAGAGGTTTAATAGTTGTTTCACCAGCCTGCCCCCAATATGTCGTGCAGTAAGATGTATGAGACCAGGTTGGAAAAGAACATACTGTGCATAAATACTCTAGCTGCATCAAATGATAGACAGTTTCTAACATGTCAAATTTAACTACATTGTACTTAATGGTTTTAACGCTATTTTTGAGATGTTTTTTAAAATTCAAATTTGGATCCAAGGTCACACCAAGATATTTCAAAGTCAGTCATGTCAATCGTTTCACCATTAACCAAAATGTCAATGGGAGTAGGTTGTGCCAAGGAGTTAGAAAAAAAACATACCTTTTGTCTTATTAACATTCAGATTAAAACATGATTGATCAAGGCACTGTGACACCATTTTCAATGCACTTGTTAACTTGGCTGCTACCAGTTCAGCTGTTTTTTTCTGCAGACATTTGCAGGTGTACATCTTGACACTGTTCAGCAATGTCATTAACATATAAAATGAACAATAATGAACCTAGCACAGACCTTTGTGGAACACCCACTGTGCACTTCATGCAAGTGGACAATGCATCACAAACTTTAACATATTGCATTCTGTTGAAAAATATAAGATAAATATGAAGACATCCATGCCAGTGTTCTAGATGAAAAATTTAATTTGGAGAGTTTGATATTAACACGTCAAGGTCAACTGTATCAAATGCTTTACTTAGGTCTAAAAATACAGCACCAACAACTCCTCCTAGATTTAATTTGCTCTATCAAGTGCAAGATAGCAGTTTCAGTAGAATCATTTATCATCTACATGAGCCTACAGGTTTAAGGGCTGTGATTGAAATCCAAATTAACTCATAATAATTTTAGTTGGGATTCTTTTCACACCAAACCTTCACCACAGTTTGGCTTGTTAACTTTTCTGTACATCAGATATTTTCAAATGCCTCCTCCAGTGAGATTGTTTGGGGCCTTTTTTTTCTTTTGAACAGGAAACTCTACATTAGCTGGAGGACCTAATCATGACTGGAAGGAGCAGGAAGGAGTGGCTGCAAGTGCAAACCAAAACTTCAGACAACAGAACACTAATGATGGCTCTGGTTTATCTTGCAAAAAAAGTACAATATATACCATATCATACATCAAGAATCTGAAGAATACGTAACGGAAATTACAATTGACCAGAGAACATTTCTTCCTCATGTATGCATCCTGTGGGGGTTAAAGCCCCAAAGCAGTTCCTTAGCCTGCAGTATGAGACCATGTGTTGAGGTGAGAGGAGGGTGATTTAGAGACCGAGCTATTTGGCCTTCCACAACTATCATGTCGTGGGTAAATCACACTCATTATACTCTGAGTGGAAACACATGCAGAGGTTTTGTGCAGTCTCTTCCGGGGCCAGGGAATACTCTGGGATTAATGCACCTCCACAGAGTCTCAGGAGAGATGCCCGAGAACAATGTCAGGCTATTTTTGGGGCCATCTTAAGTATTTCATTCTGAAAACCACCCTGAGTGTATGCAGATGCTTCCATTCTCAAGCTCATGTTTGTACAATAAATGGAAATGCAAGTTTTGTGACTTCTTAGCAATAGTGACAGCTCCTTTTGCACAATCTACATCTCAAGGCACAGATGTCTCCTGCTTCTACACTCCAGGTTAAATGAAGCTTATCCTGTTCCTGTCGCTGAAAACATACTCTTGTGTAATGTTTATTTTCTTAGCGTAGTTGCAATAGCTGCTCCGTCAGCAATGTATTGTTTGCTTGTGTGGAACACCAGTGCATGTACACATGTTTGCTTATACAAAACAGGACGCACGGGCAGCAAGCCAATTAATTGGAGTATGTAATTCAGCTAGTTTTAATAATAACAAAATATATCCATTTGGAAAACACTGAAACAAAAATAAATCTGAACTGCGTTCTCCTGCTGCTTGTGATATTCACATCAAACTCCTAAAATCTTGGTCAGTGGCAGCAGGTCGTTGCAAGGTTGTAAATCTGCAAGACTGTTGGCGATGGCCATTACAGCATACTATTAAAAATCCATACAGCCTCAAGGTCTTCCATTATTGCTTAAAGGCAAACAATAAATTAGAGTCAGAGGCTGACACTGGCTTTTTATCTTACTAAAAAAGTGGTTTGCTCCTGATCATCCTCTGCATCAGTGTCAGAGTGAGGAAGGCAGGAGCGCAGGGTGCTGGCGCCAGAGACAGAGACACACAGACAGAGAGAGAAGGGCTCTGGTTCCGCTCTCATCTGGTCCTGCGGGGATCGATAACTACTAGCTAGAGTCAGCCGCGTGTTGGCCCTCTGCAGCTAGCCGAGGGTTTAGTTGACATTAATCACCATAATTACTCATTACCACCTGTGAGCTCATTGAATTGATGGCAGTCCAGGTGAGATCCACCAGTCGGTGAAATCCGCTGTCAGGTAAACATGCCAGAGATTAGCCGCAGGAAATCTTGATGGCCACAGTGATGACAGTCTTATCAGTTCAAAAGAGGAATGTGAGACAAAAATACCCAGACAGTTAATTGAGTGTAAAAAGGTAAAATAGGGGCACAAGAATACCACAAAGCAATTGTTGTTTTGTCAGTACAAAAGAGGAATATGAGACAAAAAACAGACAGTTGAGTGTAAAAGGGTAAAATAGGGGCACAAAAATACCACAGATCATTGTTTTTACTTTTAAAGCCCAAATAGACGTATTTAATGTATTTCATACCTCATTGAACAGTTGAAAAGTCTTTTAAAATTCTAATCATCCTTTTAAATCCTTTTTTGTTGTTCAGTTTTTCTTATAACTGCCACGTGGCTTTTTTTACCACACTTTGCAGAAGGCAGGGCATCATTGTGTGTGTGTTAAAGCCCCTTTTCCACTGCACGTTACTAGGTCGATTCAATTCTACTCGCCTGTTTCTTAGTTTTCCATTGCCGAAAGGTTGTACCTGTACCTGCTTCAAGGTACTTTTTTCGTATCATCTCTGTCGAGGTTCCGAGCGAGCTGAGGCGATACTTAAATATGACGTGAAAACACAGCAGACTACTGATTGGTTAGAGAAAATCGTCACTATTCACTGACTATCATTGCACGCACCTGACAGAGGCTAGTTTTATATTTTACAATTTTCATACGTTATTTCATCACTAAGTCCACTTCTGAGAAGTTTTGAGGTGAGAAATCAACGGTGTAGATTTTGAATATTGACAGTTTTATAAGAAGTGATGGCGGAACAAAAATGTTCTTAAAAGTTTTCGAAGTTGAGGAGCTCCGCAAGTGGCAGCATGGGAAGCCTGCAACAACCTGCAGGAGGAACTTTTGAGGCTGGCTAGCTGCCCACTCACAGAGCCCTCTGGTGCCCCTGTCACACTGTCACTGCTACGTTCGCTGCAGCAACAACGGCTGAGGAAAACTGCTTATCTGTCTTTACATTCTGAGTAATGTTGAAAAAATTTAACTTAAATCAATAGACAGCTGTGTGGATTGCTGGTGTGTGTATGTGTCGCATTGAAAATTACATCGTGTCAGTTGCGTGTGGTGTCGCTATGACGACCAGCTACGTTAAGGGCTATGGTTGAGGGGTACTATCTCTGGGTACAATCTGCAATGGAAAACGGAGCATGGCCAAACCGAGTACAGTCGAGTCGAGGCAAGTTGAGTTGAGCTGGAACTGGTAATGGAAAAACAGCATATGATACAATACAGGTAATCCAGTCAATATTCCTGTCTTGTAATTCCAACAGTCAACATCCATCCATCAATTATCTATACCCCAAGTCAGGAGACAAGAAGACTAGAGCCTATTCTTGCATATGGCAGAGGACCCCCACGCTTTTCTGCAGAAATCCCCCAGCCAGCTGGTGGATCGGAACTGTCTTGCTCTAAGGCAACAGTGCTAACCACTGAGCCCTTTACGGTCTACACTGTTTTATTGCTTATTTTTACTCAAATTGCACACTACATTGCTTACACATATTCCAATTTACTGAATGGCTGCTAGTCCCCTAATTTCTCCCATATTGATAACTTTGATGTTACCTGACAGGCAAAGGACATTAATAGACAAGAACAATGATGATGACACAAAATTAGGCACCATAGTTTCAAGCATATTAAAATGTTTTGTAGCTTTCTTTCATTGTCAGCTGTTGAACGATCACCTCAGTGCAGAGAAATTGTTTGTGAAACGGAGACAGGTTTGAACAGATCCAACATGAACATCATGTTCAAGATGGTAAGATATGGTTAGTCCTAGCAGTCACCTTGTTGGCCAGTCATCCTTATCCTCCAAATGATCGCAAACTTAAGATACAAGAGATTTCATGTTGTGGCACCTTGGGAAATGTAAATCAGTTAAGTTGCTCTTTTTCTGTCTATTCATACCACATTTGTATATGCAGAAATTGTTAAATTGTTCCAAGCTAATGCTTTTGTGTCTATCCACAGCAGCCATTTTGCACAGCAAACTGTCCTGCTCTAATATTCTAAACACTCTGGAGACATTACGTGGAGTGACAGGCTGACATGCTCCAATACACAGTGTGCGCAGTCACACTGAAAGATATACACTCATTTTCCAGACTAATGTCAAAACCCAGCCCAGAGTGAGAAGTTTGGGCTTTGCTTAATAAACAAGGTGTACCACCCATTTTCTCTGGCTGTCCACTGTATAATAAATAAGACCTGAGGAGCCTGTCAATCAGCCGTAAGATGTTTTTTTTCGTAATAAGGACATAAACAGTCCTTATTTGAGCTCACAGAAACCCTTTTGACTGGACTGTATCCTCAGGGGTCATACTGCAGTAACCAAATGTTTCCACCGACTTGCCATGTACATTACCAAGCACAGTGCTCTAGCCACAGTGTTTCAAGGCAGGTCATTGTAGCATGCTTTGCACCACACCACCCATATTAAGTGGCCTCATTAAAGACCAAGTCATTTGTTGTATTTCAGAAGGGTCAGAAGAAAAGCTCTCTGAATAATTCTTTTAAAATGCTGTTTTTCATGCAGCTGCGGCGGATCTGGTGAGGCCACAGATGATTTGACCTGTAACCAGGACATTCTCCTTTGCAATAAATATGTGGAGATTCACTCGATAAAACTGATGAAAGAAGCACACACCCACATATCAAGCCACATTCACTCCCACTAGTACACACACATCCTTGTTCTGTTAAAAGAAACTGTGGGGACATTATACTCACTTCTATTCATCCCTAAATCTCTAACCTTAGCTTGAACCCTCATCTCTTAACCTTAATACTTGATAAATCCAATCCCCAATATACTGCATTCCTCTTATCATTTTCATCCTACAAAAATGCATGCATAAGCACTTGCACACATTTAAACAAAAAATATGTATTGAGTATGTAAACACTGCTCTCACAGGGAAAAAGTCATACATGCTGGTTGACTGGGAATGTAGATAGAAAACTTTCCATGGAAAGATAGTAGCAGATAATCTCAGGTGTGTGGGTGGAGAGTGGGAACTGAGGACAAAGCTATGCAAGTCAAAGATTTCAAAGTATTTTTGTACTCTATACTTATATGTAAAGTATGTGGTTTATGTGTTTTCATGGAACAACTCATGTTATGAGTAATTCACTATTCATTTTATCCAATTAAAACCCCACAATAGTTTAAACATAACAAGCTTCACAAAGATGAAGACAAGAATGCACACATAGTAAAGGGGTTTTGTTTGTTTTAAGATCATTACAATTTTTCACATTCTGATACACAAGTTTTTATGGTCTTTAAATTCAATTAATCTATACTTTATCCATTTTCTGATGCTTATCCAAGGCTGTGTCGTAATGGCAACAGTCTAAGCAAGGCAATCCAGACGTCCCTCTCCTGTCTAATTTGTTCTTATCCAAGAAAGGTTAAATCGGTGGCAACTGAACTTGGTAGAAGATGCTGAGATGGAATGACAGCCTTGTATGTGGGGGATGTGGAGGTTTCTCTACTCTGGTGTAAATGGCTTCTTTCACTCCTCTTTCAAACAATCTGTCCTCACTTTTCAGAATATGAACATGTTGTGTCCCTTGTCCTTAAACAAGGGACACAACATGATGTAATTAAACAACTGAGCCTTGGCCTGAGGAGCTGGCCCTTCTGTGTACATTCCTCCTTGCACTGGACAGAATAAACTAGGTTGCTTTTGCGGTCTTTCAGGTGGAACAGTATCTGTCTTAGCATGTTCTTGGGTTTAAAAACACAGATGGTGTTCACTTTTGGCCTCAGGTGAGGATGCTAACAATAGTCGCTCAGACTTGGCCTCCGGTGACTATGACTAACGACTATAACAACTGTCATTACAACGGCCAGGTGCACTGAGCAGTGTCAAGCATCTTGACGACAACCACACAGAGGTTAAACAGCTGAGTATCCCTACTAGTCAGTTAGAACCGAAGTCGTATCTTGTCCAGTTGCCCTTGATTTTAACAGTCTTTGGATAACTATGACCTGGATGACAGAAAACATAGACAAAAACCTCCTGAGTTCCTATGAAATAAAAAAAATTCCATCCACTCTCTGTGTGAGAAATTTATGTTGCTTCCTTCAGGCCGTAGATACAGGACGCCAACATGCAGGAGAAACAGATTTAGGAACTCGTTTGTCACAGCTGCTATTGGGTTTTTGAATAATTCACTGTAATTCCATTAAATTGTTTTTGTTGTTGTTTACTTTGACGGTGGTATTTTTAACATAGTGTTTTTCTTTTGCCTATTTTGATATTGCTTGTTTGTGAGTCATAACTGTTGATAGTTTTTGTGTTGACTGCTGCTTGTACAACAAATTGCCCCGTGGGGACAATAATGATATCCTTGATCCTTGATACCCAAGACATCTATGAAATCTCAATGAGTGAATTTACTCATCTTTTCTTCATCATTCTGGGTGTTCTTTCTGGATCTTGTGGGTGTTTTCACAAAGGTCCAGTTTGGATATCCACAAACTTTGTGCATCCTTCTCTTGGGTTTGGTCACTTGTTGGTATGTTATCAGCTCGGTGATGCAGGGTCCTGATAATAGTCCAAGATGGCCCAACTGTGGTTACTGACATCCTCTTGTGTGAACCTGACGTTACTGTCTGAAGGAGTTCAGGTCTCTGCTTTCAATTTTTTCCATGTAGATGTTGGGCACATAGGGCATACTGGTAAGCCCTATGCTTCTTTATGTAGAATCCCCATTGTACTGCGGTGGTATCCATCACTCTTGATAACAAAGGACTGGAGAATAACTGGGACTCTGCCAGTCAGTTAGAACTGAGGAAGCCTCTTGGATGGCAAAACCTCTTCCACTGTCTTCAACCAAGTCCAATTACCGTTGATTTAACCTTCCTTGGACATTATAAAAATGTACTTATTGATATCTTTCTACATAAAGTATATATCAGTCCCTCATCCCTTTCGGGATGCCGCAATTGCAACTTTTACACAAATTCAACACCTATCATCACCATTTCCCGGAAAACGTTAGCTTGTCCCTTCCTTGTTTTCAAGACGCAGCAGACAAATGTGATACCAACGTCCCAAATTTGCTGACAAAAAAACAAAAAAGGACCGTGAAAAACAGTATACAGATCTTCTTTTGTGGGGAGGTAAACTGTTTTGTTGACCATAAAAGGAAATCATCCATTGACAAACACAACAGCTGCGATTGGCTCCAGCCCCTATACACAGGATAAGCGGTTGACGATGAGTAAGTAAGTAATAAAAACTTTATATTCAATTAAGTTAAATCAAAATAAATCAAATTAAAATTATTTTTAGACATTAATTTGAATGAATTTGATAAAACTTACTTTTAAATAAAAATCATTTATTTATTTTACCCAGATAAAACATTTTTTAAAGCTGAATTTAAATGTTAGATTAGCTTGCATGATATAAAGTAAAAAATGTATTCCAAATACATTCATTCAAGTTCAAAAATTATTTGTGAACTACTCCTCCTAAGGGTTAGTTAAGAGAGAAGACACACCCCTTTTTTGATTTTCTCCTAACTCAGCCAGTTAGGAGTTACTTTCAGCCTTGTGTTTTGTGAATAGAGCCCCAGATCTGTTCATTTACTGGACAAATCAGTGGAAGTAAAACAACAATATGTGGCCTGCAACCCATCATGTCACATTTTTGACAAGTTGTAGGTGACAGTGTACTGGGGAATAATGAATGTGTGCATACTAGTGCCAACTCGCCATTTCGCCTGTGAGAACATACCAAATTTAATCTCTACACTACCAGCCTTGTCTTTCTGCACATTGACATGATCAGTTATGTTGACCTAAGAAAAAAATGTATTTCATGTCAAGATAGCAATTTAAAAAAACAAGCCAACATAAGTGGTCTTGGCATTCATGCAGCACTATGCCATGTTTGTTTTGAAAATGTAGCTACCAGATTGATAGTCAAAAGATTTCTGCCAAAGGGTTTTTTTAACCAAAAGTTTAACACCAGTAGAACCTTAGAAAAAAGTGAGACATAAACTTGCCAAGCAGTAACAAAGAACCTATTGATATTAGCAAGCAAGCTGAAAGATGACTTTAAAACCATGATCGATAGAAATCTGGGTTTAATAACTTAGTAGTTGTGACGTGTCTAATATTAAAGGATCACAGTTTGGTGATATACAGTAAATATTTACTGTCAATACTTGACAACCCATCTAATGTGGCCTCTGCTGTGAAAACAGAACTTTCTGTCAATTACAAGCCACCATAGAGCTCAGTTGGAGCACTAGATCCCATGGTGGTATCATGAAAAACTATACACTGAGCTAGCAAGAAATGTAACAGTTGAAGACTGGCTGGGTCATGTATAGTAAGGGACTTTGCGGATTATTTGGAGTAAAGGAAGATTTAGATCATAAAAGTGCTTTTTCATTTTGGTAGACTAATTTTGGGAGCATAGGGGAGATTTTTAGATTTTTATTTTCTCATCCCAGATTTCTTGCTTATAACAGCTTTCTCTTCAATCAAATCAAATAGTTACATAAAAAAGCTTTTATGTAAGCCATTTCTTGGACTTAGTTTTTCTTATCAAAATCAGCAGCCTGTTCAGTGATTTGATTGGTTTAGCAGCTCTTCATGATGTGTTGTGTCACCATTTTGTTATATGTTTCTCCACATATTTCCTGGAGATACAGGGTGAGAGTATTACAGTTTTTATTTTCTAAGGGAGGGCAGAGGTGGAAAGAGTTCTAAAATAGTCTACTTAAGTAAAAGCACTGTTACTTTGTAAGTAAAAATACCAGTATAAAAATCTGCTCAAGTAAAATTTAAAAGTAGCTATTTTAAAATGTACTCAGAGTGAGCGTTACTTTTTTTAAACTTTTTTAAACTTTTTTAAACTTCTTTATACTGATTTAAAATCTTATACATACTTAGTATATTTATCTAATTAAATCACAGTCTTTTGTAATTAGATAAGTGCACTCAGCCATACCACGCTTTTGATTTTAGTTTGTTTGACAGATACTTTGCCAAAGCAATGGTGCAAAACAACATTAGAGACCTTTTATGTTATTATGAGAGTTTTGAGAATGTTTTCACTTCATTATGAAACTGTTGTGGAACAGATTAGTCTCTGGTAGGCTGCACTGGACTGGGAAAGTGGGACTGCTTATAAAGTCATATCCCTATTGACATTCAAACAGGTGGTAATTTTAATGGGACATCATTAGCGCTAGCACAATTAATAACTAGTAACCCACAGATTCTAGTGTCAACCAACATTAGCAATGTCATGCACCGATGCATCTTACTAAAGTTTGAAAACTTCTTTTTAACTACCTGATATTTTCATTCAGCACTAGGCCTATGAATGTTTCTTTGCAGCAAGAGTCACAGTTAGTCCTGTCTTTGAGACACGCACAAACAACCCCCCCACCAGAGCAGGGCTTTGAGTGGAGTGGAAGTTCACAACTAACATTTGCATTCAGGAAATCTTCAGCTGCCATTTGTTTGGCTGTGTCTGTCAACCTTTTTCAATGGCTTAACCCTGTGGAACTAATCTACAGGAGCCTGTGGCTTACACATGCGGAGGATGTGCAACTAAGCTTGCTGATGCTAGAATACCAAAAAATCTCAAAAGCTGGCACTCAAACAATGGCAAAGTTTCAAATAATGCCCAGCATGCATGCCAACGTTTCTAATAACAAATCACTAATCCTTATTGTTTGCATGGAACATCTTTGTTTTTGTTCTGAATGAGTTATGGCATCTCTTCAGAAATTCTCTATTTTCTGAAGAACGAGCCCTCAAACACACATATAACCATTGCATAGTGATGTGTAAATTAGCATGTCGCATAAACATATTTTAAGAGCATAAATCGTATACAAAATCCCTTTTCTCCTCTTTCACTCAATCTTTGTTATTGTGGTATGCAGTTTGACTTATATTTTATACTGTCTAAGTTGGTAGGTATATTCTCAGTCCAGATTGTAAGTCTCAAGAGGAGCAGCAGGGCTGAAGGGCTAATTTTCACGACAGTTTCTCAGCTGGTCATGATGAAAGATCCACTGAACTCTTTGTGTCTATCGAGTGGATGTCAGCGTTTATTTTGCATGTATTTTGTTTTGAACAGTAACTAAATATACCAACAATACATGATAAAATCTGCTGTTAAGAGGCCATGCATTATCAAGTCTATAAAATCTGTAGAATCTATAGCACATAGTTTCAGGAATTTCTAAACCATTCCATCATAATGATCACTGCCATATTTTTTAGTCCCAGTTTTGTCAGTGTGAACTTTTTAAATCGCAGACCCCTAACCTATCAGTTTAATGCATTTTCTAACTGCTCCTACCCTTTGCCTATCACTGCCTCATCAAACAACACACGGTTACTGCAAAAGCCTGTTGTTATCATTAATATCAGCAAAGCTGAGAACCTATTGATGTGCTTACATCCAAGGGTACTTTGAGTACTATTTGGTAACAAAATTTTGTAATTTTGTAAAAAACTAAATTTTGTACTTTTGTTACCAGTGATTTAACCAGTGTCATATGTTTAAGTATTATCTGTGGGGAAAAAATGTCATATTTTTTTCAGATTTTGTCTCCCACCATGACCTTTATACCCTCTGCAAAACCCTCACCTTGATCTGTTGTGAGTTTCAGTAGAAGAGATTCTTGAGGTGGAGAAACACCTGGAAATCTTGAGCTGTTGAGATTAGGACAGATAAATGAAACACAGAGAAATATTAAAGCCTTTATAATCAATATTTTAACATTGGCTCACATGTTCTACTTGTATGTGAAAGTTCACGCTGATGGACACATAGAACTCATCGGTATTGTTTTCTGATGCAGCAGCCAGCTGTTTTCAGCAAAAAATAAGGACTAAACTAGTCGGTGAATTTAGCTGAGCATTTAGCAGCTAAAGAACCAGATGTTCCCCTCAGGAGTTGCTAAACATAGGCTTTTAAAAAAAGAGTGAATGTTGGACTTTTAAGATTAAGTTGATGGCCAGACACACAATTCAAAATGGATGTTGCTCCAAATCTGCTGGATGTGTAAATAGCCACTTTTTTGCTATCAAGTTCACCATATCACTTAAAATGGTGATTAAATGTCAGGGTTGAGTTTATAGCTTTCTCCCACCTCCTCCAAGTGGCCAAAAATCCATTATTGCAGGTTTAACATACATAAGCTTCTTGTGTTTATCAAAACTGGTTATTTTTACTGCTGTGTGGTCCTGTTGAATCATGTTTATGATGTTCTGCTTTATTTTGGGGCCCTTCCTTCCAATTTCAAACCTTTGCTTCAATATCTTTTGCTGCTCATTGATCATTTCAGCATTGCTTTGTCATGTAAAACACCATGTTAACAGCCATGGAGCTTTGTCTTTCAGTGGTTAATATGCTTATCTGGTTGGCTAAGCAAATTCAGAATGAATTCTCCATCTGTGTTCAATGGGATAAAATAGTTTTGCATCTGAAGGTAGTTTTTACTCACTGTTAATGAAATTTTCAATGCAAGCGACTGAGGGGTGAAGCAAATATCCATTAGTGCCTAGTGTGACTGCACCTTTAAGACTTTGTTAGAAGGCTCAGCCCCTGGCGCCATGTAAAGCATATTGTAATAAGGCTTAACATGCTGATTGAAGATAAAGCTGAGAAAAGGAAATGTTGTGGAAGGGGAACTGGGTTGTGCAATCTACTACCAAATGATCCCTCATTGAGAACAACAACATGCTGTAGTAGAGCGACTTCATTTTTCTGGTTTATTTTTTTTAAAACAAAATCATCTGTGTTATTACTTTGGGAAACGTCATGACAGTATCTCCAATTGCTCTGTTGGTGATCCCAGGGGTTTTAGAGATAAAGTCACAAGAAGTCATTGGGGGGGCATCTGCCTTCCTTTGTTCCTAAATTCCTGTGCTGCACGCAAGTCCCTTGACATGCTCACCTCCTCACTGCCAGCCAGAATAAGATTAGAAAGACACACCTCAAGGTGCTTTCTATCGAACAAGGCCTGTTCACCTGTATGTTAGCAAGAATCCTGTCTGGCCACTTCATGCTTGAATTGCACTGGTGAGGCGGAGCAAAAGAGCAACAGGATCGATGTGAACGTCGAAATACGTGGGTGTAGGAGGGATACGCTTGAAGGAGATGCTAGGTATGAGAGGTTTTAAGCTTGAGACTGAGACAGCAGACGGACACGAATGGCATGAAAACATGAGAGCACGCCCTGCGATAGCATCTCTTCAGCCAGCTTCCTTTTGCTTTGGAACATTGCTCGCATTGCTAATGGTATATGTAGGCAGTCGACAAGCTTAGACCTGTTCCTCTGACTTTTAAAATAGAACAGCTGGTCCCTGTGTTTGGTTCTTCCTTTGTGCCAAGGCCAGTCGAGTACCAGCCCAAAAAATGCAAACAGGACATCTCGTTGCTTAGGGGAAACCAATCCTCATTATGTGGGGGAAAAAAACAACACGGCTAGAGAAACATGCCTTGTTATCCCAAAGTCATTAGAGATACAGCTTTGCCACTGAGCCTGAATGCTGTAAATTCTGCCTTTCTTAGAGAAACTGGCACAAAATGCACAATCTTTGCTTTCTGCACTACAGTGATGTGTGAGTTGTGGCGCGAGTGCTACACTTGTGCCATTAGACACCTTACTAAAACCAGAGAATATTGTGCAATTTCTGGCGGATTTTATATTTTATCTATGTGGATGTTCACCGTTCTCTTTCCCAATTTGCTGCATAAATTTAAAAGTGTTTGTGTAGCTCATGTTGTCACCTTATTTCCGGTTATCAAGCTTGATGTAAGTAGTGTCAGCGAGGTCAGCCAAAGTGTAGAGAAGTGGGAATTGAAACCGCGATAACACAGTGTTAATTACAGTTTAGGACTGTAGGACAGATTTCTAATGGAATTACATGTCATTGAGACTTTGATTGCAGCTGTAATTACCAGCTTATCAGCAACAGGCGAATGACAATGTGATCAGGTGGGCAGGACCAACTCTGCATGGCTCTCTGGCTGTTGAGAAACAGATCAGATATTATTGTATGATACTGGGTGAAACAGAGATATAAATCTGATCTCTCAAAATGTTCATTGGAAATGACAACCCAGAGCCATTTGCTGGATCTGACTTGAGACTTGGACTTGAATTTGACATATTCTTTATTTGGCCTTGACTGCTCTGTGACTTGAAGTTTCGACCTTAAAAATAAATAAGACAGTTTCATGCAGGTGTAGCATATTTTGCATTGTAAGTATGTTACATTTACTCAAACTGCTTTTAAGTCACCATCAATGAAAGTCCTAAATTTGCTCTCTTTTTAGTTATCCAAGGTGGGTAAAAAAACTAGGGCAACTGGACTAAGTTGAAGATACTTGAAGACTTTTCGGCTCTCATTCAAGAGGCTTCGTCAGCTCTGACTGACTCTCCCTTTAGCTCTGTTTTCTCCATTAACACCTGAGGTAAATATCTGGCTCCACTATGTTCACCAGCTACCCGCTCACTGTGTCTGACTTTGTTGCTGGACAGGTAGTGTGGGCTGAGTTTTGAGAGCTTTTGCACTGAAAACATCTACATCTGGAAATGACAATGATGACATAATTTGGACCCCAAAAGCAAAAACGATAAGCTTAAAGATGTTAAAACCTTCTGTAGAGCTTAGTGTGTTTTCTGTTTGTTCACTGTGCACGACCCCTTTCACATAGTAATTTGATCCACTGGTAATAAAAAAAGAAATAAGAAGCTTTAAAGACTTCCTGACTTGTCATATGCTTATGAATACATATAACATATCAGCTATGATGGTATCTTCAGATTTACTTTAAAAGTTTACGAGTAAGAAATTAGTCTCTTATGCGCGATAGATTTCTAAGAAGAGGTTTCACCCAACCAACCACTTTCACCATCTACTTTAATCCTTTATAAATGTGTTTCACTGTCCTTCACTCTGCCAGCTGCAGAACTCTCCATTTCCTATTGCTGCTGCAGACTGATGTTGGCAGATTAGACCTGGAGTTACCAGAAGAATTGTCCCCTTATAAAATTATTTTAATGGCACTAAATAGCAGAGTCAAGCCAAATAGGCACATAATAGCCAAGGGGAAGCTGTTTGCTGAGATATGGAAGCAATTGCCTTCTCTCCTTGTGACTCCTCATTTGTATCTTATGCTTATCAGCCCTGTCAACAGTCTTATATTTAAATGATCTACTGCTCTTGTGCTACACATGTTGGACTAAGGAAAGAAAGAAATTCTGTCTTTTCCATCATGTTTATGCCTTCGGCAGTTTCCCATTCCTGTGATTTGAGGCTTGTCCTGTTTTCCTGGACTTATTGTTGCTGTTGCATGCCATGAGACATTTGTTTTTGTTGTAGAATGGCCTTTGAAGGACAGACCCAGGTTTAATTAACCCAATTATTTTTACTAAAGAATTGTGAAAATTGTTTTTAAAATTGCTTTGCCCTTGAATCCTGAGCTCACTCTGCACAGACCATGATCCCATGCTCATCCATGCACAGATGTTTTGTCCATTATTTTATGCACTCTGCATGCTTGTGTGTAGAGATTCTTGCATGTCTTTGCATGTGTATGTTGTCTGATGAGCAAAAAGCCAAATGCACAAACCATTTTGTAATGACGGTTTCCCTGCAGTGTGCCAAGTGAGACATGTCTTTTGGGGCTGCTAAATGAAGGATGCAAGTGAAATATTTGTTCATAGACCATTTTTCCATGCTGTGTTGAAATGATAGCTACTTTTCCAAGTGAGGAACCAGAAACGTTGTCCCACAGGGAGAGTTTAATCTCAGTCACTAATCTTGAAATTGTGTGATTTTGTGCAGAGGACCTTCCCATCAAGAGACAGAGGTACACATGCTGCCAAGAGTATTGTAGTTTAAATCAAATAAAGTTATCTGATTATCCTGTCTATTGTCATGACCCACTTAGACTTAATAGAGTGGATGATAAGGCCTGTGTGCTGATGTTTTTGTGAGAGTGCACTGGAAGAGATGAGTTCAGCTCGAGAAATAAAATGTCCATTAAATATGCTTCAGTGATTTCCCATGCATTTTTTTAAACACCCACCCATCTTCTTGCATGGAGAGTTAATGCAGGCATCTACAGTGAGCCATGGGAATCCAACAGAGTTTTTCTTTCACGAATCTCTGAATTGGATTGGACTGGATTAGAGTTACCTCAGTCTATTTTGGTCTCTTCCAATGTTGAGTCTGCAAGTAAACTGGTCGTCTGTAGACGTGAAGTCAAAAATGCTGTCATGTAAGAACAGGTTTTTTTCCTGCTGAATTTTTAAGGTGTATTTTACGTTGCGGTTAAACACATGCATTATTTAACTTTTTGCCTTTCCTGTCTCACTTCGCTGCTTGCTTTCTCACTCTTTCCTGATGTCTCACAGAGTGTCGTCTAATTGAATTCCTCGTTTATCTGAGAGTGAAATCATGCTTCCTTCTTGAGTGAGAGTTTCCTGGGTTGCTGCCTGTTTGGTTGTCTCCAGCATTCCCCTATTCCTCCCCCACCATGATGGATCCCTGATGCCAGGAGGGCAGGTCCAGGCTTAGGCCAAAGACAATTCAATGCTTGAGAAATAGGCTGAGTGTTACTGAGTACAACGAAGGCCAGCAGTATCCTGTTTATTGTTTTCATATCACTAGGAATGGGTAGTTTAATCGGTCCATTTCCACATTAGCCGTGAAGCACCAGGTTTATAATGTCAGTTCAAAAGTGATCATCACTCAGATTGCCTCTGACATCACCGTGAGCAGAAGAGGCGGCTAACAGCCTGATAAGCACCTGCATTTGTTGCATTCTTCAACAGGTGTGGGACACATTTGATCTCATTGTAGACTGCACACTCCATCTTATCGCATATCAGAGAACAGAGCTGCTCTACATGTGGTTTGAAAAAAGCACAAATATTATATTAAATAAGAAATACACTCTACTACTCGATTCTAACGTGATTAAATATAATGTGTTTTTTAGTAATTTACTGAATATCACATAATGTTCAGGAATGCTGCTGCTGCTACATAATAATTTTACACTGCACAACTGTATGAACAGTGTATTAAATTATGTGTTAATTCATAACAGGTGCACACTCTCAGGCTTGTCATTGACAATTTCCAGAACCACTGTGAATCAAGTTTCCCCACTGAGCTTTTTTTAACCCTCGATGCGATCATGGCACAAAGGAAATTTCCAGAGCTGCATGTTGGCGTGTTGAATGAATGGTGTTGCCGTGTGTGCTGTGTAAACTCAACCTCCATCTGTGGTTCCTAAAGCAGGTAGAGCCCAGATGGCAAGATTGTAATTGACCACTCTTTGACCATAAAGCCGCAGTACATGAAAGTCGCATTAAAAGGAAGAGATTGACTTGTTTAGCATTGTTAGTTTATTACTTTTTTTGGCCATCCTGGTAAGAGTTGATGACTGATGAGGCTGGCAATCTGTTCAGCCTAGGAATGTCATCCTCAGGCTACTCTGAGGGCTTTGACAGGACATCATAACATATACATTATAAGGGGTTGATTTTACAAAAGTAGTGACTCAAGGCCTTGCATTGTACAGATTTCATCGATGATGTCACCATATGAAAGTTAACTTTATCTGCAGTAAAAGGAGACATTCTATCCTCCATGTCTAAGTGAGCAGAAATAGCAAGTCTTTGATCAGGCAACAGACTATCCCCACCCCCCACCCCCCTCTCAAAAAAAAAACAGCTGTAGTTGATAGTGTGTGGTCTGAGAACAAGCCTCCCCACAAACACTGTATTGTGTTTGCCTTCTCTGTGTCGTCTCTCTCGGGTTTTAGGGAGTGACCTGGGTCTGTGGGATGGTATGCTGCTTTAGTCAGGCGCCGTTTGTAAATCCAGACACATTACATCAGATGATCAGATTGCTTTAGGCTTTCATTCCAGATCAGATAAACCTGCATTTCACCTTTCACCTTGTGGCCTAAACCTCCCATCCACCTGCAGCCTGTTTGTTTTCCACTTTGAAGGACAGAAATGAGTCAGCATTAGTGAAACTGTGAGCTGATTGGACATCATGGCATACCATGAAGCTGCATGCTTATCAGTACATGAATTACGCAACATTAAAACTATGATGAAATACTGATGTTTGTGATTAAGAAGCTCTGGTTGCAGCACAAGGAGTAGCCCCACCACAGCTGGCCTAGGGGATTTCCAGGGGAATTGATCTGTTTTTAGACTCGTGTAACAAGTTTCACTCCGATAGTGTCTGCAAAGTACATAGGCTTTTCTGGTGCATTTAGGCCATAATAGCTGAACAAACAGTGCTGCATTTGCGCAACTAGCATTATCAGCAATCCAGGAGATAACACAGGCTGTTTTTACTGGAGGAGACAACGGGAATGAGGACTTGGGGTGGGGATTGTGCGAGTGAAGGGTGGGGGTACATGAGACCATTGTGAACTTGGAAATGTCTGGGTTTCTTTATGCCATGGATTAATCTCACACACATCCACACACACACACACACACACACACACAC
>JAPMOB010237080.1:0-12118 GCA_029875015.1 Lepomis gibbosus
AAAGTTTGTATTTTCTGTATTGGTGTTTGATGCTAGTGTTTTTACTCTGTGTGTTCTGAGTGACAGTGTGTGTTATCTCAGTGAGGGTTGTGCATAGTGTTTGGCTGCACTGAGCCTGTTTTGACCCATGTGTTAAGAGTTGTGTTGCTTGAAATGAGCTTTGCAGGTGATGTGAACGGTTTAGCTCAGCAGACTGTTGCTAGTGCAGACTGTAGTTAGAGTTTTGCACATGTAGCTCCAGTTGTGCTCACTGTCGTTTAGCAATCGAAAAAAAAATGTAAATTTAGTGGCATATGTTTGTGATGTGACAGAAAAGCATGTCAACACAGAAATGTTCCTTCCTTAAAACATACACACACATTGTTCTCATGGGGAGGGACTAGAGACTGAGGGACGGACCCAGAGGAGGAGGAAGAAGGTTTAGCCACTTGGTGTCTCTTTTTTTAATATCATCTTTATTGCAAAAATAGGATACAAATCACAAGTGACTTACCAAAATATACATAACAATATACAAACATATAACACAAAGACAGAATAAAACACAGTTTTGCCACGGGAAGCTTATAGGCCATTACAAAATGTTGACCGTTTTAACCGCCTTTTTGTTGTTGGAGCTAAAAATCAGATTAACATAACTTCATGGAGAAAAAGTACAAAATTAGATTTTTAGCGCTGAATATAGATTTATGAATGTGAAATTTTATTAATAAATTGATAATGAAGTACATCTTTTCTTTACATTGACTTCTGTAAAAGCAAAATACAACATTCTCCCACAATAAGGCAAAGTCTTTATAAATATGGTCAATGACAACTCTGCTGAGGTTTTGCCCAAATGTTTTGGTGTGTGAACAAAGGGGTGCAAAAGAGTTTCTGGGTGGTCTTCACAAAAAGAACAGTTTGTATTGATGTCTCTTTTAAATTTAACCATGTATTGATTAGCAGGGTAATATCTGTGAATTATTCTAAACAACACTTCTTTCACCTTGTTTTAAGTATCTGTGAGGAATCATCCAAACCTTTTTCCAGTCAATGTCATTTACAAATCGGTTCCAGTAAAATGTAACATTTGGAATAGAAACAATTTCTTCCTGACATAAAGCACGGATCTTCTTATTATTTCGAGGAAGTTGGGAAAAAATTATTTTTCCAACTGGTGATTCAGCCACATCGGGGAGGGAGACAGAAGTAGGTGGAAGTCTAACAGCATGACTGTGCCTGATGGCATGGTGTCAAATACAACTGCAAATTCACTTGGTGTAAGTGGAATGCTATATGTTTATAAAATAGTTGAAAATGGCACCTCTCAGGAGAGCGTCATAAGTCCACTACTGTTTTCAATCATGATAAATGACGTTGATAAGAATATTAACCCAGACATTGGGAAATAGCTTTTTGATGATGATGGGGCAATTTGGAAACGACAGAGGAATGTGGATTATGTTGTAAAGAAGGTACAGGAAGCTCTTGGTATGGTTGAAAATTGGTCTTTGAATTGGGGATTTAAACTATCTGTTGAGAAATCTCAATCCATCTTTAAAATTAAAAAGGTATTTAGCAATGTCATTTTGGATATAAAAAAGGAGTTAGGAGTCAATGATTGGGTTGCTAGTCCAACTGCTTTAATGCCAGCTGTTCCGCCATGGTTATTACCTGAGCCTAGAGTTGATCTTTCTCTACTGAAACAGGTCCGTTCAAGTAAAAACATTTTAGATATGCAAGCTTATGTGAACACTGTGCTGCATGAGAGATATGGATACTGCATACATTTATTTACGGATGGTTCTAAAAACCCATAGAACGGAAAATCAAGCTGTGCTTTTTACATTTAAAAATGAACTGATCATTTATCGGTGTCTGCAGCAGAGATGATGGCAGTCTTGTTAGCATTACAGTGGATAGAGGAAATCAAACCAATGAGAAGATAATTTAATCAGATTCAAGCACAGCTCTGGCCAGTCTGTAGTACGATGTCAAAATGTAGGGAGGATATTTGAAATATTGTTATCTTTATACAGAAGAAGTAGTCTGGGAATTGATGTTCAGTTTTCATGGGTCCCAGCACACATTGGGATCCAAGGGAACGAGATGGCAAACACATTGCTAAAAATGGGTTGAAAGTAAATCAGGTGGAGGTGGCAGTACCAGTTAGGAAAGTATACATCAAAGCATATGTTAGAAGCAAAATTAAGATGCAGTGGCAGAGTAAATGGGATAATGGAAATCAAGGGAGACATTTATACAAGATTCAGCAGAAAGTGGGGGAAGAAAAGTCATTGGGGAAGAGCAGGACAGAACAGAATTAGATTAGGTCACACAAAGTTAAATGGATCTCTGCACCTTATTGGAAAACATCTATCTGGAAATTGTGATTCATGCAGTCAACCACAAACGTGCTGTTTGAGTGCACTAAGTACTCAAACAAAGACTGGCTTTAAGAAATGGACTGGAGCATGAAGGAATTAAACAAAACTATTTTCTCAAATTCCGGAAAGATGAGGAAACACATCTAATTTTTTCCCCCAACAAACTAGACTGAATACAAGGATGTAGGCAGATGTAACTAGGATGCAGTAGGGGGTGATAATGCTCCATCTGGTTGCAAGTCTCTAGTAAAAAGAAGAAAAAGAATTTTGGCCACTTGGTGTCGCACCTGAGTTCAGACTGATGGTGACGCACCGCCCGGGGCAACAGAGGAAGAGACAGCAGATACCGCACCTTCGACCAAGGTAAGCGAACAAAGGCCAACTCTAAAAGGACGGAAAGGACTACAAGAACACGAGCTGAAGGTTTTCTGTGGTTAGTGATCAAACCAAATGAAATGTCAACGTCTTCTATGTCATGATGGTCGATTTCAAAACAAAGTACTCGGTCTGTAGGTAACTAGCTAATGTTACTAGCTAACTTTCCCTTAGCTGTTCCTTTTGGTAACTTCAAGGTGTCAAGTGCGTTAAAACGGAAACCGGGAAGAGATTTCAAAATAAAAGTACAAGCTGGTTTTTCCTTACACGAGTTTGATTTAGAAGACAGTGTCCGGTGTTGTTCCGGTATTCTCTGCCTGACTTGACGCAGCCAGGAACTTTAATAGCTAACTAGGTAGCTAACTAATGCTAGCAGGTTAAATCATTTGTTTACGAGGCTGTAGCTCGACGGAAACTATGCCAATTTAAAATTATAAGCTATATATAGTCCAATATCACGTTAAAGTACGTAAATTATTTATTTAAATCCCTCTCTACCTACATCCCAATACTTTTTAGGTAGTTTACGGCGACGTTCCAACCGAAACTAACTACTTTGGGAGCTACGTGTTGTTGACTTTGGTCTGTTTCTCACAGGAGCTGCGCTAAACTAGCTGAAATAGCTCCAACACGGTCAGTTCCTGTTTATAATCCGTTTAAATGTAAACTGTTGGGCACATTAGAAGTTAAACAAACATGATGTTAACTTCAGTAGGGTCAGGTTTCTGCTCCACCTTTAAGTCTAAGTAACTGCCTCTCTAAGTTCATTGAACTAACGTTACACATCTACCGGTTAGTTTGCTGTCTATTTCAGTCCATTAAAGGCTGTGGTATGAGGCTCTGCTACAGTGTATGACAATTAATTAAGTAATGCCAACTATTCCAATATGGAGAGCTCAATAGTTCATATTTCACCACCACAGATGTTTAAACAGTCGGCATGTAACGTTAACGATTACCCTAATCCACTGTTTGGTTCAGACCTCAGTTTGTTTGTTTTTTGAGGAGAGGGCTTTATTATTATTAATATTATCACTATTACTGTAACTCGATTGTATGGTCACTCAATCATGACTGCACCAAAATAGTCGCCTGACACACACAGTTGGAAGACAGTAAAGTAGGTTTACAGTGTGATATTTACAAAATATAGGCCTACAGCTGCCCTATCTTTATCACTTTATCTGTGTTCCCCACATATACTTTACTTGGGCGGGCTGCCCAGGTATAGTAACAGCTGCCAAAGTATATTTGGAGACCCGTTAGTCTCGGTTTCAGAACCATTACAGCCGTTAAAGTGTCTCGTGTAGGGCCGTACATAGGAATTATTTTTAAAATCGATTAATATAACGACTTTTTTCGATTAGTGGATTAATCAACGACTATTTTGGGGGATTCTAAAGTAGAACATGTAGCTAACAATTTATCCGAAATAAAAATGAAAAACATGTTAGTTGTAGTAGTCAATATCAGTATTTTATTCAATCATCCTGATGAAGCACATTATTTCCACTCAATGATGTGTTGTGATAACAACAATAACCGATATTAATTAGGCTACTTTTCTTAAAACTTTAGATGTTTCTGACATGGAATTATTGAGTCAGTATCAATATGAATGAATGTAGGAATTGGTATTGGGTAATATGTAGTATGATAATCAAATGTATTTCTGCATCAGTGTGGGGCAAAGAAAACACCTGTAACGATTCACAGACTGTGCAGACAGTCACAGATTGTCTGTAATGTTGGGTTCAGCTGTTTTCTGCTCAGACGTGACTGTAAATAAATAGAAAATATGAAACGGCCGAACGTTAGATGTCACACTGTGTAACGTTACGTTACCATGACAGCAGCGGGGCAGAAATTCCTTTTAACATGAAGGCGATTAAGAAATACTTACATAATACATTTTACCGGACTACGTGTCCTCGTGCTGGTAATGTGCCGTGTTCGTGTGGAGACAGAAAGAAAACAGGATTTTCGTGCTGCCGTCAGAGCTCCGGGATACTTTGGCTTCAGCATCCAAACAGCTACGGTGTATTTAGGGCTGGGCGATACGACCAAAACTGTTTTCATGATAAAACATTTCATATCATTAGATATGGATAATTATTAGGATAAAATGTTACATCATTATTTATTTCAGGTTTAAATTCTGATTTTTGACCCTGAGTGAAAGTTGAAGAAACCAGATGGTTAAAAGTGGTTTAAAACATTTCTTTATGGTCAGAACAGACATTGAGTGGATCACTTGTGGAACATTTAAAACCTGTTTTCAACAAATATGCATGAGTGAAATTAGGTCAGGTCTTTTTTCAGTCCCTTTTTCTCAACAAAATAATTATCTTAAAAGAAACCTTTAGTTCTGATTTGTTTGTGAATCATATGAATGAATTAAGCATTTATTGAACATTTGTTATAGAGGGAAATCAACCTGAACCGACCTGTAAATATGCAGAGAGCGCGAGTAGAAAATGTCCAAATTGGTTAAATATTGCCAGCAGCTTTGGTTGAAAAGTATGCTACTACTGTCTGTTAGTCAGACAAATGTAACTGATTTACAGCAGTTGTTCCATATTCACACACGAGTTCCCACCGGCAAGTGTCAGATTAACTGTACAGGCTGCAGCCCTGAATGCACTTACTATGCAATTCTTTCACTTTCCTCTGTCAGTCCACCGTACAGTGTACAGAAGAAGCAGCTGAAGGATTTTTATGTTGTTTCATTACTTCAATCTACTTTAAATGTAGAAACATTTAAGGATGCTTCAAACTAGTGCTGGGCAATATGGACCAAAAAGTCATATCCTGGTACTGTCAGAATTCCGGTATAAAATATATATCAGTATTTTCTGTTAAGCTAAGTTACTACTTTTGTAGTAACTTAGCTTGTTTCTTATTTCACCATTTTAATAATATTTGATTTTCCATCTTAAGTGTCACTCACTTATTGTGTCTGCCTCCAGGTCTCATCACACTCACAGACCTAATGTTGTCTGCTGCAAACACGTCAGCGTGCCCTGCTTCTTCTTCTTCTACGTCTCTGGTCACTTTCTCCATCAGTAGTAGGCTACATTGTATAAAGTCGCCAAAAAAAAATCAGAACTTGTCTTCTGGACTTTTCTACCCACAACTTCGTTCACAGCAGCATCTGTGGCGCATGTTGAGGAGGCGTGTTGACGATCTTGCCTATCAAAACAAAACCAACGTGGTAGCTAACCAATGACATGTGATTGGTGTGCTCACTGTCACACCAAAGTAAAGTGAATTTATGTGAAACACTGACTGAACCGTTGTCTTTTTTCTTTTTTACAAGCCAGGTCGTGGGTTCAAACCCCGGTTGCCCCGGCCTTTCTGTGTAGAGTTTGCATGTTCTCCCCGTGTCTGCTTGGGTTCTCTCCGGGTGCTCTGGCTTCCTCCCACCATCCAAAGACATGCAGGCTAGGTTAATTGGTGACTCTAAATTGTCCTTAGGTGTGAATGTAAGTGTGAGTGGCTGTTTGTCTATGTGTGGCCCTGTGATGGACTGGTGACTTGTCCAGGGTGTACCCTGCCTTTTGCTCGTTGTAAGCTGGGATTGGCTCCAGCCCCCCACGACCCTGTACGCAGGATAAGCAGTTGACGATAGACGGAGGGATGGATGGTCTTCAGCACTGTGTCTTTCTCCATGTTGTTCAGAGTTTGTGAGTAGATGGCAGAGGGAGGGGCGGGGCTGGCAGGACTTCAAAGAAACATTAATTAATTCAACATCAAATTATATCGATATAAATGCTATTGTCTAATTTTATATCTCTTTTGAAATTATATCGGTATACCTCATTATACCATCATACCACCCAGCCCTACTTCTAACCCCTGTCTCTCTCACAACATGAGCTCTTGCATAAATCACATTTCTTCATAACTGCGCTGTCACAATGTTATCATCATCGCTGTGCTCGGGGAGCGGAGCCAGCTGCTTTCCTTCCTCAATTGGGCCAACAGTCATCTCCTTTCATAATTCACATTTTTTAGCGCTTAGCTCCGTGTCGTAACATTGACTTTTTTGCAGTCTGCTCTGCTGCGTCCTTCAGCCCTCCGTCATCCCGCCTCCTCAGTGGTGCAGTGTTTCTGCTATGTGGTGGCGCTCTGAATAGATATGTGTTTCCAGCGGCGTGCCATGACAGGGCCTGTATTATACTGTGGCTCTCTGCTCATTTCAGCCTTCTCTGTGTCTTTTCCAGGTAAAGCATGGCAATGACCGGCCAGAGCTCGTGCTCCTCCATGAGTAACCACACCAAGGAGCGGGTCACCATGGCTAAAGTGACCCTGGAGAACTTTTACAGTAACCTCATCGCCCAGCATGAGGAGAGAGAGATGAGGTAACGCCTACAGGTTTCAGATCTTCACACAGACTTTTTCAGTAGCTGCACACAGACTTAAGATGACCATAGTGTTGTAATGGCAGACTTTTTATTTTTCATCAGGAGGTGTGGATTATGTAGGGTTAAAAGCAGCATTATATTGTGTTTTTATCATAAAATAACTGTCTCAGTCTCAGCTGTGTCTCAGGAGGTAGAGCTGGTTGGCCGTTAGTCGGAAGGTCGGTGGTTCCCCAGGCTGCGTGTCAAAGTGTCCTTGGGCAAGACACTGAACCCCGAATTGCCCCTGGCGGCTGTTCCACCAGTGTATGATTGTGTGTGTGAATGTTAGTTTCTGTTTGTGCACTTAGGCTCAGTGAATGTGAATGTGTGTGTGTGAATGGTGAATGCAGATGTAGTGTAAAAGCGCTTTGAGTGGTCGAAAAGACTAGAAAGGCGCTATACAAGTATGGAGCATTTAATCTCTCTTTCAGTGCCACTCCGGCACAGGAAACCTTTCGCTTGAACAGCATAATGCTTTCCAGCACCACAAAACTTCAACAAGACTCTTCAGCAAGCTATAAGAAGAAGCAACAAGTATATATTGTACAATGTGAATTATTTGGAAGAATATATATAAAAATACAACTTTTCAGCTGGTGGACAGCAGCGCCGGTAGCGGCGCCAGTTTACACCAAATCTTGCATAATGTTCTTTTAAGTTGAGGCAAGGCCACTTCCTTTTGTGACAAGTTCCATCACATACTCCCCACATGATGGGTGTTTGTGAGGCAGCTGGTGCATTTCTTTATTTAAAATGCAGATTTCTGCCATCTGCTGATGGTAATATGAGTGTAACAGGACACAGAAACCCATTACATGTGGTGTTTTGAGGGTCACATCAGGGAAAGCACAGAAGACAGTTTTCATTCATTTTTAAAAATATAAATGGCGCCTCATCGGCAGGAATTCTTTCTCCAAACCGAGATGAGGATGCAGTCACATATTTGAGAAACATCACAGTTATAAGTCAGGTTACAGTGACTGATCTGACGGGACCTGCCTCTGTGGCTGTAAGCAGTACTAAAGGTCAGTTTGTCTTTTCAGGCAGCAGAAGCTGGAGAAGGTGATGGATCAGGAGGGCCTGGCTGACGAGGAGGTGAGTAACAAACCTGCAATGTTTTCCCAGCATGCTTTGTGGCAGTATAGGAGAATTCTGTCGAAGATCCTGAGGTTGTTTGGTCTGATTGAATTTTTAGATCAGCTGGATCAGTTGTAAAGTGCTTTGTTTATTTCCTTTGAGAGAACAGTAAGCATTTAAGTGTTTGAGTCAGAAGTCAGAATCAGAAAAATGTGAACATAGAACACGGACTGGAAGAAGCCTGAGAAGACCTGTGGGAAAGTAAAGTCCAGAAGAAGTAACACGTCTGCAGGAAAGTTGAACAATTTAGTTTAAGCTTGACAGTATTCTGAAATTATTCCTTTACAGTGGAAAATCTCTTGCACTGAGATCACCTGGAGGAAGTATATCATACGTATGATAGTGAGTTTTAGTTATTGCTTTGAACAGATACAGTTATGAGCAAGGTTAAGTGATCATCACACAGGATGGTGTATTTAAAGGTCTTTATTCTGCAGAAACGAATGCGGCGTTCTCAGCACGCGAGGAAAGAGACGGAGTTTCTGCGTCTGAAACGCACTCGTCTGGGTCTGGAGGACTTTGAGTCCCTGAAGGTTATTGGCCGAGGAGCCTTTGGAGAGGTAAAAACCTTTTTAAATACCCTGAGCTGATCAGATTAAATGCTTTTCTATCGTGCAATGAAAAGCACAATAGCTTTTAGCTTGTTGACACAGGATAACAGGTCTGGTCAGTAGTGAGGTTTCCCTCAGCGTATTTTAGCAGAAGCACAGCTCTGTCTGCTCCTGTAAACATCCTGAAGTCACCATCTGTCAGCAGAAACACACATTTCTGTTAATACCTTGTGTAGGACTGTTTTAAAGTGTCTCTGTCAGGTTGGTGTGAGCATTGCTATGTTTGCCTGCAGGTTCGGCTGGTGCAGAAGAAAGACACTGGTCACGTCTACGCAATGAAGATCCTCCGGAAAGCTGACATGCTGGAGAAAGAACAGGTGAGGCAGCAACACACACACACACGCTCTGTAACCCTGCTGCTGCACCTGTGAGCCGTCTTTGAACCTGTCTGTCTGTTAGGTGGGTCATATCCGAGCTGAGCGGGACATCCTGGTAGAGGCAGACAGCCTGTGGGTGGTCAAGATGTTCTACAGCTTCCAGGATAAGATGAACCTCTACCTCATCATGGAGTTCCTGCCTGGAGGTACGACCCGCTAACACCAGACTAGAGGAGAGCAGGACCAATCACAAGCCAGCTTTTAAATGAAATTATTAATTTATTTAACCAGCAAAGACTCGTCAAGATTAAAGCCATTTTGTTCTAAGCTGACAGGGTTACATAAAAGAACTTTTCTAAACTCTGTTCTGACATTTGAACGGAGACGCCATGTTTGAATGATAAAACAGCATAAATAAGCAGGTAGCAGACCCAGAATGGCTTTGTAAAGCATGATTTATTAATTATTTATTTAATGCCATTTTCGGTGAAATTCGCCGCTTTGAGACCAAATGGGTCACCTACGTGATTTGTGCAGAGCCAATGAGAAAATATTTTTTTGAGCTTTGCAAATTCACAGCTGTATATGCCTAACCAATCATCTCTCCTAATGTTTAAACCTGACAGCCAATCAGAGGCAGAGTTGGGCGTGTCTTTTTTCAAGTGCGCTACACTGCAGAGTCTGACATGTGAACACGTTAGAACGTTACTGCTGCAGTACTGCTGCCCAACGAGCTGTCCGTCGGGAACCAAGCCTGATATAAGACATAAGCTTACAATATTACCTGTCCTGTAAGATACGGTGATGTTACAGATACGGTTAAGATACCGCTGTTATTAACCAATAATATCAGTTAAGCTAATTGTTCATTTTATTCATATATTTCAGCATTAATTGTTTTCTTTAAAGTAGTGTTAAATTATCTTCTTGTCTTGTTCTAGTGACACCACTATCATGTATCATCTCCTCTCGTGAGCTCAGTGTATCGTCACACCCTTTTTGTCCCCACCGCTTTTCAGCAACGTGGCAGTATCTTTCTCATGTTGCAGTACACAATTGCAAGTTATCTATACAAACATGTAAGCTTAAACAGACCCCCCTGACACCGTCTCTGTCTGTTTATCTAGTTGCTGTGCTTTTTTCACCCCTGACCAGTTTGCATGCCTGATAAATATTATATGAAGTTTTTGTCTCAGCCAAGTTTCCTTGGTAGGGAGTAATACAAGAAAGATGTAGAGGTCTGGTTCTAGCTTCAGGAGAACAAGGAGCCGACCATTAGTAGGGTTTTATCTGCATTCAAGCAGAAACAAGCTTCAGCTGATGTAAGGTATGTTGAGCAGCAGTGAAAATGGGTTTCTAAAGTTGAGGCACATTTTTTACATTTTTATCTAGATTTTTTATATAAAAAATGACTAAAATAGTGTTTTGTCTTATTAACAAAGGTGTTCTGACCAGGATAAAGACCAGAGGAACTAATCTCAGGAGCTAAACTAGGAACTAACCTGTTTGCCTTTCCACCACAACCAAAGAACTGTGAAGAAAAGGGAAATTAGACAGCTTAAAAAACAATAGCATCGCTTGAGATTCTGTTGAATTAATAACACATGTAGAGGAAGAAAAGGAGACTGTCCACAGTAGATAATAGAAATATTCATTTTAAAAGCAGATAGCTGACATGATTACTTAATTAAAAAATGTGCTGTTTTGATGCAGCCGCCTCTCTGTCTGCTGGAGCCCACAGAGTTGAGTACAGTGTCCCTCCCACAGCACTAGCTGGTTGGTTACAAGTCACGAGTAATAGCCTATCAACACTGACTATTGTGCAGAAGTAGCCAATAGAACGAGCGCACCATCACGCTTTAGCCCCTCCTCTCCTTTCTCAGCAGAGCTCTGCATGCACACACATGTTGCTAGCGGAGTTTAGAGAACACAAGTTGACCATAACTACAGGCGGCACTGCAAGTACAGCAAAAACAGCATTACTAGTATAAGGCTGAGACTGCATCAGTACAACAAGCAGGAACGTGCACCAAGCGATACTTTAATCTGCTCTGTCTCATCCACTGCAGCTGTGTTTTGGTTTTACGCAAGCACATGTGCTAGCTATTCTAAATTCTGACACGAAGATTGAAATTTTTACTGCAAATGTATATCAGTTCCACATATCAGTCATCAGACTAACTGGTTACTAATAATCTCGGGGTGAGCCCGGAAAAACACAAGAATTGCAAGGATTTTTCTAAATTTTAAGGTACGTGGCATCTCAGCTAAACAGTCAGAGAGATTTAACTTGTTTATAACTAGCTATTAGCCGAGCTAGCACATGTGCTTGTGTAAAACCAAAACACAGCTGCGGCGGATGAGACAGAACAGATTATAACATGGCTTGCTGCACGTTCCGGCTTGCTGTACTGATGCAGTCTCAGCCTTTTACTAGTGTTGCTGTTTTTGCTGTACTTACTTACAGGAACGGGCGTAGTTACGGTCAACTTTTGTAAACTACACGCATCTCTGCTAGCTCTGCTCCGTGTGTGTGTATTTGCAGAGCTTTGCTGAGGCAGGAGGAGAGGGGCTGCAGTGTGGGGCCTTGTTCATAGCTACTTCCACACAAGTCATTGTTGATAGGCTATTACTCGTGACTTGTAACCAATCAGCTAGTACCGTGGGCGGCACATTGACTCAACCCTTATTTTTTGTCCATCTGTACAACATGATGACGGCTGAGGCCTGTGCTTTTGTGGTGCAGGAGACATGATGACTCTGCTGATGAAGAAGGACACGCTGACAGAAGAGGCCACTCAGTTCTACATAGCAGAGACGGTGCTGGCCATCGACTCCATCCACCAGCTGGGCTTCATCCACAGAGACATCAAACCAGACAACCTGCTGCTGGACTCCAGGGT
>JAPMOB010237083.1:0-34664 GCA_029875015.1 Lepomis gibbosus
AAAAAAAGGAACAGGAAGAAGAAAAATCTTGTATTACCTGTCACTTTTTGTGCACATCAAAAGAAACAAACAAAAGAAAACAGCTTCTTTATGAATGGATCAACCCCAATCCTCACCCCAATCACCAAACATTTTCAGTAATACCTATCTTTACACTTAATTATCATCATTTTTAAATCTGTTTTTTCTTTCTTTTTTTCTAGCTTTTTAAACGTTTTTTAATCTACACATTCTTGTCTTCACTTTTCCATTCCAATTTTTAGATCATACTTAACACTTCCTATAAAGATCATTTCTACTAAAACACAAGACGTTCTGTCATGGTGACAATAACTGCAGCTTTGTTAAATGTTTGCTGTTGGCTTGGCAGTGTTTGGTGCAGAGCTGAAAGATCGGTATGAGGCCCGCCATGGATGGTCACATCTCAGTGACCTGCGGGACATGACCAAAGAAACCTCTTGCTTGTTTCATCCTCCTATCATCACTCAGTCCTTCCCTGCATCAGAATTTATTCAACCCTTTTGATCTGAAAAATGCCTTAAATCCACTTGATCAAAATGAAAGATTTGAGGCATTTAAAAAAAAGAAGAACCACAATGTCACAAAAAACTCAGTGATGTAGATCCATTAAAAGTCGAAACACGTTCTGAGACTTTGATGAGCTTCATATTGGGTCAAATAGTAAGCACATTTACATTCATTTTCTGTCGGGGGACTTTGTGGCTTTGTCCTCTATTCATGTCTACTGTATTGTTTGTGTGCAGTCCAACTGCCAAGTTAGCCCAATAGCCAGACTTGCCTCTTCTGCTTGACTGGGTGGCGACAAAGACGTGAAGTTAGCTCAACTGCAGCACCAGCAGATGTGAGCGACACTATTTGTCTCCTTTTGACACTTCATTGATTCATCCAGGCTTGTGAATGTGAACATTTAAAGGAGTGATTCACCCAGCTTCTGAAATTATTTCCTCATTACTGTTCTTGTCATGAACACCTCATTATTTCATTCAGACACATTTATCTGAATGCATGGTTTAACAAATACCATAGTGTTTATGTGCTTTGGAATATCTATGGACTTATATGTTCTGGTACTATGGATTTTTTCCCCTCCTTTTTGTCAAACTTCATAGGTATTGTTTAAGATTGTAGTCACTTAATTTTCTGTTTAGGATTAATAACGTGTATCTTACTATATTTTACCTTAAAATTACAATCTGTCACTGGAAGAAAAAAAATGAAATCTGAATTTTACATGTATTTACAAAATAAAGGATTCTCATACCCTCGCATCCAGTGGAAGTGACCTCAGCGAAGGGGTTATCACAGCGGTTACACTGACGGCCGATGACTCCTCCCTTACAGGGGCACTGCCCAGTGATGGGGTCGCAGGTTCGAGACTCAGAGCCAATAGAGAAACACTCGCAGGGGAAGCAAGTGTCTTCACCTTCTGGCTGATAGTGGTTTTCCTACAGGAAGAGGAGAAGACATGGATTTAGATAAGATCAGATAAAGGGAAAATTAGATATTTAGGGTGCTATTAGTGTATTTTTAAGGCCATCTTTAAAGGAGGTCTATATAGTTTTTACTGCAGTTGAAACCTGTAACAAGCAAACAAGATGATACTATATGCTAAAACACAATGTAACAGAAGTTGAAAAACGTCTAATCCATAGAACTGACTCAATAGCTAGAGAGCAGTATGTATCTAAAGTTTGCTAACAGTCACCACCATAAGCTACCAGAACAGGTAATGTTGTGTCCCCCCTGAGTGTATTGAGTCATGATTTGTTTTATCTATTATTAATTTAATTTTTCATTTATTAGGGGAAAATTGTGTTATTTCTTCTTTCAAAGGTATCACTGCCTCACTTTAAATATTTGCAGAAAACAGTAGTGCTTTAATTTTAGCCTATTTTTTTTTACAAGTACTTTCCTGTCCTGAGCAACCTGTGCTGTAAACAAAAATAATCTGGTTTAATCAAAAAAGAAAACACTCTTGTATTCCCTTTCAATCTGGGAAATGTCAGGTAATGTTTTTACCTTGCAGCGGCACTCTCCAGTGGTCTTGTTGCAGTCTTTATGAAATCCCCTGTTGGTATCACAGTTACAGGGTCCACACATTGGGCTGCCCCACCAACCTTGAGGGCATGGCTTCTCCACTCTGTCATCAAAGACATGAAATTATAATTAAAGCAGCTATAACTTATGTTTTAATAATTAAAAAGAAACAATTTGGCAATCTGAAAGTTCGCTCTTTGTGATGAACCTACAGAGAATTATCACCGAATGCACTGCTGAGCTGTAAGTAGCTTTATAGGTGTTCATAGTGAATTTCAGCTCATTGTGCAGCTGTCTGACCTGCAATTTTACCGTTTTGGTTCACTTTCATCTCATAGCATCATTCCCCCCATGTGGCCCAAAAGAATCAGTTATTGCAGGTTTGATGTAAATGTAGGCAATTTATTTCAAAATAATTTTTTGTTGTTTGTATTTATTGAAATTCTCTTTACATCCCAACAGCAATTAACAATTTAAATGCACAAAAATGAAAAACAAAATCACAAACGTGTTTTGGGGGAGCGGCTTTGGCGGGATGTTCAGCATTCAATGTACTTTTTCACCAAGTATTTTTTTTACTATTTTTTAACACTTAGCAATACCAGATATTTTTGTTCTCTTGTCTCTGGTAGTGAAATGATTATAATTAATAAGACAGTGGTGTCTTCTTTCTATGATTACATTTTATTTTAGCTACTGTAAAGTGAGTGGACAAAAAAGTTTTTGGGGAAAAAAAGAACCAGCCCACCTATTGTAGTGCCAATTCTTTTGGAATAAAATAAACATAAAGTGTCACACAAGCAAAGTGATGGTTGATCAGGTTTTGACATGTTACTGACTTGGTATCAGCTTGAACAAAATACCCCATCTCTGTTAGTCAACTACCTGTTAAGTTCATCTCCATCTAAATGCTCCTTGTCGCCCTGAATCTAAAATAAACTTCCTCTACACTTGGAAGTCGATGACTCAGGTGTGACTCCTTCATACAAACGCACACAGACTCTCTTTCTCTCTCAAGAGATACAATCTCCCACTGAGCGATGTGATCTGATAGACGTTCGAGCAGCAGTATGAGGGCAGCAGGGACTAAACACCTTTGGAGGATAAGTCAGGCGTGGAGGGGGAATCCCACATCCTGCTTAAGACGGGATGTGATGCGTGTCATAGGGGTCAGGGTTCATGGGGAAAATGCTGGTTCTCCATCAGCATTTCACGTGAGCTCTCAGACAATGCTGACAGTGCAAACCACCACACCACTTTCTGCATGTATATGTGGACTTTCAGCTAATAGTTTGATTATTTGTTTTTGATGTCTGATCCTTACTCTCTCTCTCTCTCTCTCTCTCTCTCCTCAACAGGCACACAATCACTATCCGGCTAAGACTGCTGACTAATAAAGCTGCTCTGAAAGACTCAGGACGTTGGCAACATTACAAAAAGAGCAAAAGCCTAACATAACTATAGCATATTAGTGTTTTCTCTTTGTGGTAGGCAAAGTCCATTTTTAATCTCATTTCATTCATTTTTAACATCTGGATACAAAGGACTGTTTGTATCTTGGAATGAGCAATAGGTATTGTATAGATATATACATACACACACAGAGGAAGGGACCTTACTTGTTTTCACAGTACTGGCCATAGTTGTTTTGTCCACATTCACAGGTGTAGCCGTGGGAGGAACTTGGTTTGCGAACGCAGGTGGAAACGTGTTCACAAGGGTTGAGCATGCAAGCATCCACACACTCCTTACCAAAATAACCTACAGGAGAAAGAGAAAAATTAGACTCAAAACTTATATATATATATACATATATATGTATATATACACACAGTTTAGAAGGGTCATTCAAGTGTATGTGTTTGTGCGATATATATATATCGCATTGTAAGTGCTTGTGCGAGGATATCTTACCTGGGTCACAGACACAGGTGTGGGTGCTCCAGTCATCACTGCAGTGGCTGTTCTCAGGGCAGATGTTGGAGTCGCAGGGGTCGGCCAGGTCGCAGCCGTCTTCTACGCGGATCTTGAGGCCCTGAGCCATGTTCACATTGGCCACGTTGGTGGACGTCTCGCCCATGCGCACGCCCTGATGGAGAGCACACATTGATGATGAAGAAGCAGAGGCAGGACGAGAAGAAAGGCAACAACCATGAGAGGGAATAAAGCAGAAAGAACATTCACTTACCTGTATGCAGCCAACAAATCCTTTGCTGACACGGTTGCCAACTCCAGGCAGACCTCCTACATGAAGAGTTTGCAGCTTCAGTCCTGGGAGGTCCGTACCGATCTCCACCGACTTCTGCTTAAAAACACATACTTGAAAATGAGAATTGTTTTTCTTGAAAACTTGATCGATATATACATCCTTGTATAATCCTTATGTAATTTGCCTGTACCTGGTACATGCCATAGTCCAGGGACACAGCAGCCATGTATTTGATGTCCTTGTCATCTTTAACGCTCCTCAGCTCCACGAGCAGGTGGTGCCATTCCCCGTCATTGACCCGAACTTGATGGAAGCCCAGCGTCGCCACCAGCTGCTGTCTCAGCAACACCTCCATACGTACCTGTTGCTCGCTGACCTGGATGGTGGGAAAGATGAAGAAATCGAATGACAAGACTGCAGCCTTAATTCTACAACCGAGACTTCTTTCATTTCCTTTTCTGTCAGCTGCTAAAAAAAAGTCTAAAATTCTAAATGTCTGGCATTGATCTTAATCTGCTGACTATTGTACTCAGTAAAAAAAAGTTTGCACTGCTGATTGATGATGATGATGATGATGATATGTTTGTCAACCATAATTTCTCACCATGAGGTTGATGGTGGAGGAGGGTCCGGCATTGGCCTGCATCAAGGTGCCAGCAGGCTGCCTGGTGCGGAACATGAGGCCCACGTACCAGGGAACAGCGACGGTAATGTCTGGCTCGCTCCAGGAGACCAGAGCCTGGCCGTCAAAGTACTGAGGAGACGGCATCACTGAACAGGGACAAGACAAGAGAGAAGAGTAAGAATGAACTGGTGAGCAAAATATGATTCGTGTTTGTCAGTAAAAGTGTTTAGAGGTGCTATGTAAAGCATTTTAAGTGTGCATCTTTATATTATGTTAATAATAATAATATTGAAACATTTGTGTAATTCTAATAAACATATTAGACCACTGCTGAGAAGCAACAGGTCAGACTTCACAGAGGACTGCTGGTTTGCTTTAAATATGTTTTACTGAGCTGTTTTTGCATATGAAGCTAAAGGTTTCAGAGTTTTGAGGAGTGAACAGCAATTGAACAATTGTGTCCAAAACATAATTATCATTTTCAGGGACGTGAAACAGAAAGTTAAACAATGAGGAGAGACAACAAGTGGCGTCCATGTTCGTGACTAGGAACACAAGCAGTTAGAATACCACTTTTATGAGATAGACGATATGTGTTGTCTCTCCCATTTTTTAAAACTGGAATTATACTAAAGCATTACATTTGAATATATATAGCTTTCTAAATAAAAGCAAAAGATTTTCCAAGTATTAAGTGCCTTCAAAATGAATAGTTTGGCTTCTGTGCTGAAATGTGATATTCTTCATAGTGGGATTTATGATTACCATCATTTTTTTCCATTTCATTTCTTGCGATATAATTACTACTTTATGTCTGAGGATTACGACACTAATTCTCAGACAAACATCCAATGTCTAGAGACATTCAGAAAATCCACAGAAAATCCTACAGAAATGACACATATTGTGTAAGCTCCTGTACATGTTGAGAGAGAGAGATCAAGAAACACACACTCAGACATACACACCCACCAACGCACACACACACACCAAGAGTCCACCTTTCAGCACAACATATAGTAAGTGTTTCCTCCTGTATAATCCAAAGCATAAACTATGTTCTCAGGTCCCCAGGACACATATTTCAACTGAGTCAAAAACACACAAGCTGTAATTATGAGACAAAGCGCATATTTGTTCCTGGCAATAGGTAGATACAGTGGTTTTAGTCTGACTTCTCTATCATGGCTTAGTCCTCCATAAAGTGCAAAAAAACGCCACTCCTCAGTTCTCACTTACTTTATCAAGACACAGCTCTAAACAGTAAGACAGATAGGGTGTACACAGCTTTGCTAGCAGCTCTAGGTGGCTGTACTAAAGCCGCGTTTCGACCAAAGGAACTATACCCCGGAACTAGGATCCTTTAGAGGAAGACTGCATTTCCACCAAAGGGCCAAGGTCTAAATTTAGTTCTAGGGTCTTTATTTTATCCCCCCAAAAGTCCCTGCTCTAGGGGGTAGTACTTTCCGAAAGTACAGGTACTTTGGGTGGGTGGGGCTTGTCTTGCAGTGACTTCCTGAATGGGCGAGTAGAGGTTACTGGCTTTAAAACAGGCATGTAGGTTTTTTTCTATGACTGCTCCTCTCTCGTCCACCTTTGTTTGCAAACCAATGAATCACAATCAACAGTCAGCACACACAAGTCTCACCGATGTCCGCCTGAGATCGTACATCGGCATTAAATGTATTGCTCAGAAACAGCAGCCAGCGTGCAGCGGCGCGTTTACAGCACGCAGCTGATGGAGCTATGCTTAAATACTGGGTCCAGAGTTGTTGTTTTAAGTTTTCATCAGTCAGAAGGTTTCTGCATGGAGCTAAAGTCGGTCTCCTCCTCTCCACAACAAGCAAAACAGCTGATTACAGCAGGTATTAAAGCTTGTTAAAAATCACGTTCCTTCGATGCTCAGGCGACACAGAATGAGAGCCTCAGCTGATCTGCAGCTCTTGTCGACTGGAAATGTTTTAGTTACCTAAACTGTTGCAATTTTATTTTTGTGTTGCTTTCTATGTGCTGGAGGTATTTTATGAACTTGATGAGAAAAAGCTTTAGTTAAATTAAAAATTTTAATGGTCAAGCAAAGCCTATAATTTTCATTATATTCTTGCAATCAAATCTGATTTTCATTAATACACTTTGCACATGGATAGTGTAGTGGTTACAAATAATGATGCCTGTGCATCGCGTTGTATGGACGATGCCTACGTCAGCTGGTTAATTTGCCTAATCTTTGGAGGTCTTTAGACCACAGTGGAAACGCACACAATGGGCTGAAGAAACCTTTTAGTTCCTTGAAAAGAGATCTGGGGACTTAAAAGTCCCATTACTATAGGTGGAAATGCGGCTTAAAATTGCTTTAAGCAAAATGTGAGCATATTAGCATGCTCCCTCAGTATGCTAACATACTCACTGTAACAATAACATTCTGAAGTTTAGCAGGTAATATTTACTAGTTCACCACCTTGGTTTAGCCCGTTAGCATGCTAATATTTGGTACTTAGAACTCAACACAAATTACTGCTGTAGTTGATGGCAATGTAAGTATTTTTGCAGGGGTGAATGGAAATGTTGACCTATTGATGATTTATTCCCTAGTGACATTGAATAGCTATAGCAAATTTCACAGCAACACCACCAATGTCAAAATGAGGGTGGTCACCCCTCGCTTTGCTGCTAGCATAGCCAAAACAACAAACACACCAAATGTGGGTGATGAGACAGTCCCTAAATCCCAGTTGGCCATCTGTCTCTGACCTGGTCTGAGAACTTAAGCCTAACCAGATGTTTACAAGTCTGCAGCCAAGTCCAACTAGAATCCAAACAGAGTCTTACAACTTTCTCCCTTTTTTCCTCACTCCTCAAATATATTAACTTATTAACCAGGTATGTTGACTATAAACATTTCCTTACTTATTGCAAGAGCTTGTTTGACACCAGTTCAGAGATTAAAACTTGAGATCTACTTGTCATAATAACAAGCTAACGCAACCCTTGAGCATGTAGTGTTTTTCAGAATACTGCATGCTTATATTTAGCCTGACTGTAATCAGCGTGACAGAACTCAGTCCTCATCTTTAAAAAATGGTCTATACAATTGAAATCTGATCTTTTGGAATAAGAATTAAAATAAACAGTCTGACCAGGTGGGTAACTTCCAGTGGAATTCAAGTATTTTCCTGTCTGTCCAGTCTGGATGATTTTGGCAGCGTAAAATTCACAATAACAAATCTCTTGCTTCTCATGTGGCAGCTACGTGTGTGAAGCCTCAAACCAAATGTGTCAACAAGCAACAGAGTAGCCAAAACCTCTTCCCAGCTTGCTGTGATCCTGGCCCAGTTCAGATACTGGATACCGTGGCCTGGCACTGGCTGGGCGGCTACCTCATAGACGAGAGGGCAAGGAGAGGTATTCACACCTTCACACATTGTTTGGAAGCTCGCCTTGGAGGAGGAAATCAAAGTTCTCTCCTTACCGTAGAAGAACATGAGATGGGTTATGGAGTGTAAATCACAACACTGTTGGCAAGCTGTTATCCTTTTATGTTGACAAATGTATAACCTCACCAACTATCTGTTTATCTATCTACCTACCTATCTATCTATATGTACTGCACACAGGTCTGCTCTAGAGCAACGTGATCTGTGCCCCACATGTCTGCTGAGTGGGACAGCTATGGGGTCAGTGTGTGTGCGTGTGTGTCTTTTGTTTTGTACTTTGATACTGGGTTTTGATAAGTGAGTCACAGTTTGGTCTTGTCCTAAAATGCCAAACCTGAGGCCATGTTTAGTGTCTGCACAGTAGCAAGCAGAGGCTTCACTGTGACTTTCCATTGTGACTGCTGTGTGAGTCAGAATGAGTCAGGGGAGGTGCTCCTTATCCCATTTGATCTCTGAAGCACAGACTACTTCCTGGAACCCTCAAGACGCTCGAACGCACGCACGCACGCACGCACTCACACACACACACACACACACACACACACACAAACTGTAGGTAAACACACACACACACACACACAAACTGTAGGTAAACACACACGTGCACGCACGCACGCACTCACACACACACACACACACACACACAAACTGTAGGTAAACACACACATGTGCACGCTGAGAAGCTCACAGAGGAGCATGCAGATACAGGCACATTCGGCTCAAGACACACCTGCATATGAATGCACATGTTAATGCAAACACACACGCCTAAATACAGACAAGTTTTGACTATATCTGGAGAGATAATTCCCTTTTTACTTCCTAGAAAATGGATGTCCTCTTCCTTTGGAAATAAATACCTTGCCCTCCTTACCTTGTTCACAATTCTTGCCGCCGTAACCAGTTGGGCAGTCGCAGCTGTAGGTGTTCCACCTGCTGACGCACACTCCTCCATTCTGACAAACATCATTTGTGCAAAAGTTTTTCTTTGCTGGACAACCTTGATCAAAAACATAAAAAAGATCATCAAACATCAAAAATAAAAAAAAGATCACTATATGTATGAATATGTTCATGGGGTGCAGAAACAGAGAAAATAAACAATTTTATTTATTTACCAAAACTGAAGTATCACACTTTTCTTCTTCAATACTTTTCTCTTTAAGCTTTAAACTGGTATTATCATGACCTTTGGGCTCTGCAAACCCCTGCAAAGTTAGTCGCTAACTGTTTTACCTTACATTTTCAATCAGCAAGATTGTTAGTCTCAGACATGAGCATTGTCTCTACCGAGTGAGCACGGCTTTGGTTTAGCATGTCTAACCTGCTGTGGTGCCGTTGTTAGCAATGAAGCTGGCCATGTCGATGGGTTTGCTGTCAATGCTGAGGTTTCTCATGCAGCCCACAAAGTCTCTATTCCTGACCGGGAAGTCCTCAGGTAGGTTGGGAACTCCGCCCAGCAACAGTGGCCCTGTCAAGTCCAGTGACCTGCAGATGACACAGATAGACTGGATCAGAGAAAAAAACTTTGACTTCCTTGCAACTGAATTTGATCTGAATGTAAATCTAAACCACAGTAGAGACAAACACACACCGATTCAGCTCAACAATGAGTAAATCCATATTTTTCGAAAAGCAAATAATAATAATATATAACTTCTAGAGTCTACTGTATCTAAATCTGTTACAAACAAGTCAGTGACCTCCGTCGATGCCCCGAGTTTACACCAGAAAGGACGACTGAGGTAAGGCATCAGTCATTAGCATTACTGACATCTCTGAAATAAGGCTACTGTGTCTAAGGTTTTAAGCTGTCACAAGGCTAACTGCTACAATCACCATGACCAAATCAGGTTTCACATACTAGGTCATGTAGGAAGCTGCTTACATCCCAAGCCTCTAAAACACTCAACATCAAACAGCAAATATCTTTAAGAGATTTAATGTAATGCACTGGTGCACAACAAACCCCCCATAAAACCACTGAATGTATAAGTTGTGTGCGTTTGTTGCTTGGTCAGGAGCGTGTGTAGCTTAATCAAAGAGTCTTGAGGGAAATCCCTGCTTAAATCAAATGCATCTTGGAACCAGTTTTAGAGCCACGCACTGCAACAGTAGCTGTACAGAAACTCTTCTGTATTACCTCAAAATAATCCATCAAGGAGGTAAAGCTTTTGCATTGTTTTTGTGTGTATATATATATATGTTGTTTCTGTTTCTATGACATTTTTAGTTTAACCCTCCCTCTAAACAGCACCGCTGGAAAGCTTAACTTTTATACTGAAGTAATCCTCAAACCTACAGTTCTTCCACCATCCAATATTGTAACTTTTGGTATAGTTAGATTTGATTAACAGTACTAAAGTGTTGCTGGTTATGGTTAAAGGAAGCTTAAAATAAAGTGAAACTGAAAGCAAACTGGTTCCTGCTCTGTGCCGCAGTCACACTCTGGATCATGTCAAGACATTCTCCACAGCAAAACTTCAGGTGTTCGCTTGTTTGCACACACCGTTGTAATGTATATTCCATCTCGACGCAGTTAAAGTATCCTCTAAATGCCTCTCAGCGTCTGTGACCTGTGAAACAAGTTCCTGGAGGAATGTAACCTCATTAACTCCTCTTTAAGCTTTCTTTCTCTCTCTCTCTCTCTCTCTCTGTCTCCACCCTCTGCATACTAAATGTGTCTCAGCATGCTAGCTCTCCCCCCCCAAAACTCTCACGCTATAAAAATAAAAATTAATTAGCATGTGGTAAGAACACACAGTAAGTCGGATAAAGCTTGTGATGAGATGAGCTTTTGGTTGTCACAACAGAAAGGCCACGAGGATGAGCAAAGAGATTAAGAGACAAAAAGAGCAGAGGACGGTAGAATGAGACTTCAGTAATCTGTTGTAATGAAGGCAATTTGACGTAGCCCCCAAGGTACAACACATTTACCTATTAGTCTGACTAGCCTGTGTGCGGAGTGTGCGTGGGATGAATTGGAGATAATGAGTGTAAAGACCTAATAGAGAAATAAAAGTGAGTGAAAGAGAAAGACAGACTCCAGCTTACTTCTTCTGTCCGGTCTGGGTGCCTTGGGCGGCGCAGGAGTAGTTGCCAATCTGCTTCCCAAAACGAATTGCCATGGAGATGTCACAGTCATCTACGGCAACCACAGCCACCTTTTCTCCAGAGGGTCCATGAGGGATGCCTAGGCGCCCAATGTTCGGCTGAAAATAAAATAAAGATTGCATCCAGTAATTCACCAACTTTTACAGATTCTAGCATAAAAACATGTACATCTGTAAGTTCCCAAAAATCTTTATTTAAGATTCTCTATACCAGTACTTGGGATGACTGTAGTGTAGCTAAATTGTGATTCAAATTTTGAAACAACATGTAATGGATGAATGGTTTAAATAGATAGCTGAAGGCTAAAGGTAATGGATAAATGGTTAAAATACACAGCTAAAAGTAATTGGATAAGCTGTAACGGTAGTTAATGGATAAAGGGTTGGAATAGCACAAAGATGGTTAAACTGTTAACTAAAAGTAATGTTTAAAAAGAGAAACTTCTGCAAATGGCAGTAGTACAAATGCAAAGATAAAAAAACGACTTTAATATTGACAGTTAAATTGTATGAAAACAATATTGTAACATTCACTTTTATATCATTATAAGTTAAATTATCTCCAGTTTTATGTGTAACATGATGAGTTTAGTTCATCTGACAGGGTTGTGTCAGAAGGCAAACACAGGTCTTCACAACAAGGAATCAAATTTACTGTCTTCTTTTGCCTACTTGAGAGCCAAAATATTTTTTACAGTGTATTTTAGTGTCATATGCCTAAACTGACTAGATACAGTTAAATATTTAATGCTAATGATTTCTTTCAATGTGAGAAACTTGGCTGGGACGGTAGCTTTGGTGCAGATCAGCGCTACACAAACAACGTCAAGCTGACTTCAGCCGACTTGGAGTAGAAGTACACAGGCCTCTTTTGGCTTAAGATGACAAAAAGCCCATTGTGCATTAGCTCACACCTAATGATTACAAAGTAGGCTAATTCCTCCATCAAGGCCTGTGGCCGACAAATGTTGATCTGAGAAAATGTGGATCAGCTTAGAAAATCAGGCCACCAAATCGCTTTAGTTTTTGTAATATCTAACCTGAGACCGAAGTTCGACGGTGTGTTTCCTAAACAATAGTGGACTTGGAACAGGAAGCAGATGGAATTTAAGGAGTTCAATAAAAAGAAATGCTTCCACCAATTAAATAATGCCTCTTTTCATTGCTGCCATAAAAGTGAAGTACAACACAGAAGGTTGTAAAGGCATCATAAAATAAACTGTCTTTAGACAAATAAAGTTGGTATGTCCAACATATTTACAGTAAAATGACAGTGTTTACATTACATTTTCCTGCTATGAGTGGCACACAATAAATCAAAATGATGAGTCTGCGTGCTGTCTCTCCTCAGAGAATTGTAAATCGTGACTATATCAACACACAACAATGGGTCTACAGATCCCAGATCTGATCAAAGCGCAGTGTTTACATGAGGCTGTTTAGAGGTTGACAGTTTGAGTGATAGCATGAGAGACTTTCAAACCACTATGGTAGCTATCTATATAGCTCAATGTGACAAAATGAAAGCCAAAGATAATTAGGTTCTTGAATAAATTGTACACATTAGGTAATTTTAGTCATTTTGTCTTTTTTAATATGTGAGAGAAACACTGACAAAAGAAACGGAAGAGATGCTGAAAGAAAAAGAGATGCAATGGATAGAAATACCGTGTGTGCATGTGTGTGTCTCCTTCATAAATAGGATTAGAGTAATGAGATACTGGTGGGGCACAGAGACTGCAAACAAAGGAAGAGGGGGAAAAAAGAGGGCGACAAAAAGAAAAGAGAGAAAGACAAAAGTAGGGAGGTGGACTGACCAGAAATAAGAGACTGAAATAGACAGACAAAAGAGAAACTGGCAGACGGGTAGAAAATGAGCAACAGAGCGGTGCAGTGTCTTGTATTTTGGCTCAGGTGGGCTCCAGTCCGGGCATATTTTCCAACCCACAGGGAGTTTGTCGCTGCCACTCCCTTCAGCGTGCCCTGTTTCCAGTGATTCCACCAAAAACCCCTTCACACTTTCCATAAAGACGAACAGGAAGGCTAAACTGAACAACAGTGCCTCTGACTTCACTGCTGTTTTCTTTCTCTGTTGATTCTAATCTCATTTGGAGTTTTATTTTTCACTCACACGCATGCAGTGTCACGAGCAAACTCATGCCACATAGATATTCATGCGAGAGAAAGAGAGGGCAAGTAGTGAGAGGATTTGATCCCTTTCCTGTGGAAATGTGACAACAGGAGCCGTATCTGTTTTGCTTGTGTCTGTCTATAATCACCTTGTATGTGGAGTATGTATAGCAATCATGCTAGCAGGAAACCACACCCCTGTCATTGGCAACAAGTCAATCGCCTTCTCTGCACTGTATCTACAGGTGCTTACTTGTGTTACCCAGACCTCCTAACATTTAATTCTTTCCAGGCAGCCAGCATGTACCAGTAAACTCCCGGGGCCTCCCTCTGTAGGGTGAAGTAGCATAATTTAAATTAGAAAAGTAGGACCGGCCTTACTTGAAAAATCTTTGAGTGCTGTGATTTATCGTGCTATGTAACTTGGATTCAACTTCTTGAACTGACAAGACAGCAGCCTGTGGTGAAACGCTGCATTTGGAGGAATCTGTCACGTCAGCTTCACACAGGTGAGGGATCGAGGGACTTGCTCCAGTGTGCACAAGAGGAGAAAGAAAAAAAGATCTAGTTCTGTTCAGAAAGCAACAAAGCCTGCAGAGAAAAAAGTTGGCACCATGCAGCTACTATGAAGACCCAAACGGAAACAACCAAAAATGTTCAAAGAAGTTCATCAGTGGAAAAAGAAAGAAGACTAGATTGAGCAAAAGAGTAGGAAATAATAGCCACTGTCCTCTTCTGTATGCCCAAAATCCCAGTAGAGAACAGAAGTAAAAAGAAATCCTAGTGATTGGTCGTTCTGTTTTGACAGTGTGTTTTGTAGTTTGTTAAAACAGTTTGTTGAAATAAACACATTTCATTCAAAATCTATAAATTAAGGAGAATGTCTACACAGCTTCTTTGCTTTCTTTCCGAGAGTGACACCATAAGATGGATACCAATCTCACGTCTGTGCCTGAGACACGAGATTGGTATTTAGTACATGTATTTTTTTCACAAATGTGGATTGAGTCAAACAAGGACTCAAACTACATTTCAAATCCAGTGGGGAAATGATAGCGAGAGGGAAAGTGTGATAACTGAATGTAAGCTTTTCAAGGGCAACAAAAGGTAATTTGTCTAACAGAGAAAATCACTTAGTCAGTGACTCTTCTAACAGAGGAATCTGTAGTTAGGTGGATTACAATCTTATCATCTCTTTTGAGTTCAGTCAAGCGAGGATGAGATAAAGACAGGAAGCAAAACACAGCAGAGAGGCAGAGAGACACCCAGATGGCGTACATAATGGACCTGCAGCCCAAAAAATCTCAGGCGGTGCAGCTGTTACACATGCTGATTATTCATATACACTTGTACACGCTATGTAAGTGCTAAATGACATGTATTTAGGGTATCTGTGTACTGTGTATGTAGTGTGTAGTAGGGGATATAGGAACGTTACTGCAGCTGTTAGTAAGTAACTCCTTCGGGCTCATACTCACACTTCCCACGCCACTTTTACACACATTACACCAGTGCATACTGTCAATCACACCCGCTTTGATCATCAATGCGTACTGTCATTACACATGCTGTGATTCAAAACAATATCAAAACCTGAAGCGTGATAATGTAACAAATGTTCAACAAAACATTTACTAAGCTTCTCCTAAAGGGGTACTCAACCGTTTTAACACTTGAAGATGAGTTTATAAGTGATTAAGAGTACTAGAAAGACACATTTGGGGCATAGAGTTTTAAAGACGTTGGCATTTAAGATGCAGACCGAACTAAATTGTGCAATTGACTGATTTTTTAGGAAACATAAGATGCAGAGTTTTTGCCGTTTAATCCATACTAAGAACTAAAAGTCAGGATATCTAAGCCTCTGTTGCTTTGATTTTAACCATTTAGACCTTTCAAAAAAAAAGTCCTGTCTTCGCCCCAAACTGCATGGAGGTGCAATCGTAAATCACTGGGGTACCAATTTAATAGAGCTTTAACAAATAAGGGCTGGTTTCAGAATTTACATGGATAAAAAAAGTGGTGCTTGATGCAAATATACTCAAGCTACAGTTACTTTAACCTACTTTATCTCTTATTCTGTTCAGTTAGCTGAATGTGTTTATAACTGTGTAACCATGGCCAATAGAACTGTATATGGTTTCAGGCTTCTTTCTGCCCCCCCCCTGTGGTTTTAAAGGGCACTTGGTCCTCAGTTTGAGGGGGCCCCATGAGAGTCTTTTATTTACCCTCTGCCTGACTCGGGGCTGCTGAAGATTCTCTCTCTCTAAGGTGTCGTCTCCAGGGGCGATAGGCTTGCTGCAGCCATGGGAACGCACTTGATCCCCACAGCTAGCGACAAAGACGAGGAGGGCAGGGTACACGAGCGGACAGAGAAGCGCCCACACACGCACGCAACCACGAAAACTTCAACATACACCAAAAACACACTGCAATCAAAACACAGACACACTTTCACTCCACAACGACACCCCGTCTACACACAGACACAGGACAAAGACCCACCCAGGCGCACAAACACCCTCCCCCTCCCACTAACACACACACTGACAACTCTACTACCATCGGGCTGTCTGTCAAAGCTGACATGACAACTCAACCAGCCCCACGGCCAGGATAAAGAGCCTTGCTGTACAGATTGAGTTACATGCAAAACAGAGTTCGACAGCTTAGACAGAAAAGACCTTAAACACTGTCAAAATGATCAACTAATGACCAGGAAATATGTGTGTGTGTGTGTGTGTGTGTGTAGTGGGTGGGATAGAGTGAATACTCGGCAGTGATTATGTGTTTGTGCGTGTGTTTGAGGACTATGGGGAGGATGTCTGCAGAATGTGTTTAAGCGTGTGTGTTGAGTGAGCAAATGGTGTGTGTGTGTGTGTGTGTGTGTGTATGTGTGAGAGAGGCAGGAAGCGACTGGCGGAGTTGTAGATGGCCACACAGTTCACTTCGATAATAAAGGAAAAAGGACACACACACACACACAGTTTTATTTGGACTCGTCAGAGCAAATGCAATTGTTTTGCCGACTCCTGGTTGCACTGGCGGGATATTTTAAATGTGATCACTTGATGCTTTAAGGTGTTTGTGTGTGTGCACGCTGTCTTTCCTTCCTGAGTTAAACTGAGGTAACCACAAGAAAAGAGATCATAAAGTAGCCATCAACGAACTGTTTTAGTGCTGCAACCTAAAATGGAGCCAAGATAAAGATAGGAATTGGACCAAAATCAATTTCAGTGTGTGTGTGTGTGTATGTAAAGTTGGCCCTGTTTATGGTCGTGTCATGCACAGGCTAGTGTGTCCCACCTTCCCTCTGGCAGCAACACTTTCTGTCATGTCCACATTACCTCACCTGCCCTCTGGCTATGTAATCCAAGAAGTGTGAATTATTCAAACACACACACAGACACAGACACACACACACACACACACACACAGAGTTCCCCAAGGCTTTACACAAGACTACGATGTCCCGTGTTCAAGCCTATACGTTACTGCTGTCTTCATCGTCTTATCACACCTCTACCCATCAGTGTAACAGATGGACAGTGCCATTGTTGGCTTTTAGCTTTCAAGCAGCAAAATAAATGTGTGTACGACATAAAAACTGAGGTAAATGTAACTGTATCCTGTTTGGAAGGCTTGAGAAAATTCCTTTTACAACTTGATACACATAGCCACCTGGCTTTATAGTGACATCAGTGGGAATTACCTTCTAATTTATTTTTTTTATGTTTTTTTTTCAACCGCTTGTTAAAAAGCATACTTTACAGACAGGTTTTGTCTCTTACTTATTTCTGCATGATTTCTCTTGTCTCACTAACTTAGAAGTTTGTATATTTAACACTGCTATCATGCAATACAATTGTACAGACGTGTCATTATCAAGAATTTGCAAAGATGAGGGAAAAACATCTTTCTCGTTTCCAAACAAAATTCTAGAGTAGTGATAATCTATCCTTTGAGTATCAGTTTGAAAATATGCTCACTTGCCAAAAATCAAATAAAAGATCAATAACACTGTAATCCACCAGTTAGCTTAGATGAGAAGGGGAAAAACTCTGGTGTGGCTCTGTCCCAAGGTAATAATCCGCCAACCATCACCACTAAAGATCACTAATCATGTTATATTTTGTTTAATTCATACAAAGGTTGAAGTGTAAAAATGTTGTGGTGTTACTTCCAATTCTTATACTAAGCTAAGCCAGATGCCGCATGGCTTTAGCTTCATATTTAGTGCACAAATATCAGAGTGGCTTCTTCTTATCTAATTCTTGATAAGAAGAAGAATGATTATCTTTTCCATAATAATGAACTACCTTAAATGTAGCAAGCAAATAATAGGCAGCTTTTAAAAGTTAACATGAATTATGGCTCTGACAGACAAATAATCAAATTCCTTTTTGTTACTGTAAAATATTCCTGGAAGAAATTCCCAATAATTCCTACAAAATCTATAAAAATCAAATCTAAATCTGACAGCTGCTGTAGGATACACTAACAATCTAACCATTATCTAAACAGACTTGAAGAGAGAACAGCATAAAGCAATTAAAGATCACCTGGAGTGATGTTAATGTTTAGCAGTAAAAGCAGTGGCACAACCAAAATGACCTTGATAGGGATCATATAAGAGATAAGAGGTATACATAAGTGGAAAGAGATAAGAAAGAAACATGAGGAGACAGAGAGATGGAATAAGAGGAGGAGGAAGGTACATTAGTGCCAGGGGTTTAGAGTGGTTATAAACAATACATATGTTTCCTCTCTCTCAACTTCACATCTACACTTTTTCAGAACCCCCTCCTCCAAATTCTACTGTCTGTCTGTCTGCCTCTCTCAACGTTAATAAACGGTTTAGGTCATGCTAGGTGAGGTGTGTGAAATTCCCTCCTTTCAGTGACACACACACTCCCTTACATCACAGGAGTGCGAGGAAGGAATGTAAAAATGAGTTAGCGAACAGAAGAGAGATGAAGTCAGTTAAGCAGTCATGTATGAGGGCAGAGTGACAGATTTATCAGCTTTATCTTCGTTCCTTAATTACACAATACTGTACACATCTGCTTTGCTACTGACTAGTACCTTTCTAGGCAAACACACAAGCGTCTGCATATAAAGGTTCAACCAATGTGGGTGTTTTAAGACTGCGTGGCTAGCAGTCATAACATCTACATCTGGACCCTCTCTCTTTATATATGGCATCAATCACCTTTTCTTGCTTTAGAAGCCAAGTTATTATCTACCTGCCTCGGGAGGCTAACTAGCTAAAGTGTCATCAGACTGGAGCAGGCACCTTCATCGCTGGGCGCTAGGTGCTCTTAGCTTGCTAGGCGTAGCTAAACCAACGTATGCTAGCAAGTAGAGAAGATACAATATTTTTAGGAAACCAACTATGAGGAAGGTAGTTTGCCCAGAAAGTTTAGCTAGTTAGTCTTGAGGTATGCCGTAGGAAGAGAATAGCTCAACAGTGTCCTCGAATAGCTTGGCTTCTAAACCAAGAAGAGGTAGCCAAATGACAAAAAAAACTTTGTGTAAGCCATATAAAGGCAGAGGGTCCTTGTGTAGGTACCAGAAATGCTCGACCTGGCAGCTTTGTCTGTCTACTTGACAATGTAATGTGTTACGTCATCTGCACACGCAGGACCCCAAGCTGATTTGCCAGGCTGAACATATCTGATCCTTGCATTAGTGTTTAGGTAAATAAACAAGGGGGCGCATCCCACAGTAAGTAACATAAGTTTTTTCATATCATAATTTGACAAATTCTCAAAAAAAATTATAATTTCTATATTAAATTACACATTACATACAAAATAAGTGGCACAGCAAAACATTATTTTTTAAAATGACATTATAGAGACTGGCTTTATTGCTGGTTGCAAAATAACTATTATACTTAATAATAATATACTATTTTATGTATTTTTACTGTCAATTACTTAATCATGAATAAAGAGTTTTTTGGATCATTTCAACCCTGCCACACGCACGCATGCACTCATAAACTCATACACACACACACAATTAAATTTGTAGGAGGTTGCTACAATAGCCAAATGTGCAGAAGCCTGAAACTGGGACCTGAAATCTGTTCTACTAAATTGATATTTAACTATTATTTAGTTTAAGTCTCCAATTAATACCAAATAATAATGACCACTCAGGATCTTAGTGTAACACAAGAGTAGATTAAGGATACAATCTAAAATTGCATCCTTTAAACAGTTTTAACAGAAGCGTATGAGCCCAGAGACATTTGCTGTCATCCTCATTAGGAGAGCCATCTTTGATTTCTTAGCATTGTTAATCCTCCCTGACAGAATCGCTGCTTTGGCCCGCCACTCTGCAGCCAAGGAAAACACAATCAATTCTCGCTGGGAGTCTACCTACCTACCTGTCTGCCTACCTGCCAACGCTCAGACATGTTTATTTCACCTGAGCGAACCTCAATAGAGGAAGTGAGAGTTGACAGACAGCTGTTACTGTGTCATTCCTGTTCATACACCACAGGTTCACTTATAGTTGTGAGAGCTGTAGAGCAGGCCACTGAGTCAGATGAAGAAAATGTATGTGCACATGCAAAACTTTTAAAGTCAGAAAGATGCTGCAGGGATGCAATGAAGCAAGTCCTCAATGAGAGAAAGAGATGTTCAGCAACTAGAGAGAACAAGGCTCGGTATATACATCCCAAAACTGTCCCTACATGCTTCACAAAAACAGTCCCTGACCTCTGACTCCTCTAGAGTAACATCAAGACCATTTTGCACAACCGACACTGGGATATGTTGATGTAAGTAAAAAACACTAACTAATCACACTAACATTATTAACATGTGGACTGGGAAAAAGTCATCCCAAACTACAAAGCACCAGAATTTGATACTCTTCATCTGCACTCCACATAACCAGATCTGCTTACCCACTCCTAATCAAGCTCCCTTAACTGAACTTAAAATGACTTGTTCTGTTAATTTAATTTATTTTATTCCATCTGTGCTTTATGTTGTTTTAAAGGAAAATGTAAAAGCACCTGAACATGCAGGCAGAAAAATATTGTTTTGTACATTGATTAAAAGGTAACCTGTGGAGTTCTCGACCAGTAGTAGCACTATGGAGCAATGTTCTGACTAATGGGTCCCTGTTCTGTTTGTGATGAGAAGCCGAACAAAAATAGGAGAAACAGAAGAAAGCCAGCTCACATTGGAACTACTAACTACAAGGTCCACAAACTTCTACAGCCAAACCAAAAGCAGAAATACCACACCAAAATGTATAAGAGCCTCTTTTATAGTCCAAACCAGACCAGAGCCAGGCTAAACTAGAGCTCACACCCTAGCGTTAGAGGCCATGTTACCTCTGTATATCTGAGGTAAGCATGCTCAGTAGAGTTAGTCCAGTAGACTGTACTAGAAGCAGAGCAAGGACTGAATGAGACCCCGGGGCAGGGGGAAAGCACCAGTGGGGACTAGGCTAGAGGTCAGAGGTTACCTCCTTCTGATTGAGCTCCAGCCAGGCAGTATAGAGCGGGAGCCGCAGAGCCCCACTGGAGTCCATCAGACTCCCCCCTTCCTGGGAGAGAGACACCGTGAGAGAGAGACACACACCACATTAGACCTGCAGCCCACAACCAAGTGTGTGTTGGATGTTTGTGTTTATTTATGCTGTCATGTGAAAGTCTCATCGCACCAGTTAGGGGGCGGGATTTTTTGAGTTTTACTTAATTTGCTTTATTTGCATGTGCAGAAAAAATGTATTCATTTCACTTAAAACACCCTGTGAAATGTATACATTTACAATGTAGTGTATGTGTGTGAACAGAGGCATGCATGCTGAAGTGTTTGTGGTTTTGAATTTGCTACCAGCAAATTAGCAAACAATAACGACATCCAAAGTAAAACGCACTTCCTCCCACACAGCCCACTTCAAAAACATCTCTCCCACCACCTCACACAATAGGCTACAACTCATGCACTGCCGCCTTTGGACGAAGATGTCTCTGGAAGATTTATACCACACTGTGAAAATACTTTGCTATGCCAAGGGCAGTTGAAATTTACAGCAGGAAAAGCACAGGGAATGTTTGTGGTCCAAACATGTGAAAGCCCAAAACCTACTTCCGCATGTCAACTAACATTGTCACATCACACTGACACAAAACACATGTTTGTAGGCATGCAGTACTAGATTATTTTGTTATAATTATGACAATGAGATATCAAAAGCAGGCAGTGTATCTGCTTTTTTTTTTAAATGTCACAGATACTGGATGATGCATTAAGAAGAACAAAGAATAACATGGCCTCTTCCTTTGAAAACACACCCTGCCGGGGAATGCAGAGTTTGGGGCTTCACCTCAAAAAATAACTACTTAACCTTAGCAGACAAGCACTTTGCAGAGAAAATACACAAACCTGCGCCCGTGTCTGTATCAAAACTCATTATAACAGACATAGGCACACTGTTCATCCCTATGCAAAGCTGAATAAGTGTGTGATGTGGATGGATGATAAATCCAAAACTACACATCACAAGCAGTGTATTTATTTTAGGAGCAAATATCCCCTGAATGCATGTGTAGAAGACTTGGAGTGTGTGTGATATTGCATATCAGTTTGTCCTGGAAGCCCAATAAACCCTTAAGCATCAACGAAGAGACAGAGACAAAATACAAAGAGGGTAGCAGCCATATATATTTTTAAGCACAGATTGAGATACATGTTCAGAGCAATTGGATCTTGGATAATTTGGGCTTTGAGTCCATCTTAAAGGTCCACTTCAGACCTTTACCTATTAACTCCTGCTGAATCTTGAACAAATAGAAACAACGTTTTTCTTTTTGACACTCCGGGGCATGAGCAAAGTAGTTTCGCAGCTTTATATTTTGACATTTAAGTCAATATGGCCAATGCCTTAGCCAACAGTTGCTTTTTTATTCATCTAGCAGACACGGAGCAACATTATCCATTTGCAGTTGTGTTGATGGACGTAAGTAATATACACTCTACCTTTAGCTCTGTTTTTGATCTCCACCAAGTTCTGAGAGAAATATCCGGCTCTTTAGCAGCTAAACGCTCCACTATGTTCACCAACTAGCTGCTAACTTTATCTTTCGGCAGTGATGCCGGGAAGGTAGTGTTCAGTGGACTTATGAGAGCTTATTCACTAAAAACTGCAAGAAATGATTATAATGAGAGCAGTGAGAGTGAACTAAAACAGTATAGTCGTCGGCCATGAAACCAAAACAATAAACTGAAAGATGCTAAAGCTGTAGCGCTGAGAGGAATTTGCAGAAATGGATGATAATTCTCTCCGTCACTACGACTGACCCTTTTCACATGCACCATGTCATGTGATCCATTGTTAAAATAATGAATACTGCAGCTTTAAAATCTTCAAATTGCTCTTGCAGTCTAAAATCTTTGTAACTCGTTAAAAACTTTATGTCTTGTCTAAATTACAGTTCATGATAAAAATTTTTGATCATTTTTTTATAGGCAGACAACCCCGCAAAACCTGTGATTATTGGAGTTTATAGGCTTCTAAAAACAGCATCAAGGCTTGCAGCTCAGTAGAGGTGGAATGCAAAAATACACACATGGGATATTTAAAAAGTACTTCAAACTATGCTGTGAAGTAATTTGCACTTATGTTCTGATGATCAAAGTTCTGCTATGTAAGCAGCACCAGAGTGAGAGCTAGGGAGGAACAGCAGAAGCAGAAAGAGTGAACTTTTGGTGCTCGCTGGTGATAAGAGCCAGATAAGCCTGTCTGGGAATGCCGTCTGCACACCCTTGCTGTAAATATCCTAGCCCATATTAGCCACTGAAGCACTATTAACATGTCTAACATCAAGCCTGCGAGCAGCGTAAAGCAGCATTGTAAAAAAATACTGCACAGGCATGTCACATCTTCAGTCATGCTCTGCTTCACTGAATTTGGCACCATGTCGATGGATCACATGGAACTTAATTATAGTTTATTCCTAGCTGTGGCTTACAGTTAATTGGTGTTTCACTCATAAGCATTTTTTCATACTTGGCTAATGAAACATGAATACAGATACAGATACAAATAATACTTTTTGAATTATAACACTTGTGATTTATGTGTGATTACAGTTGTGGGTGTAAAATGAAGTGGAAATCTTTTAAAAATCAAGCATTCCTTGTCTTTTGGGCATCTATTTAATCCTGATGCAATCCATACAGGTGGCCTGGCAGGATATAATGATGAAACAACTGACATCCTGCCCAGTGTCCAGCTAAATGACATCATTTCCTGCAACAACAGACATCATTTCCCAAGACAAAACCTCCCAAGACCCATCCACGCGCTTTATCTCTGCATGTGTATGTGTGAATGTGTTTCCTGTTTAGAGCTGTCTGGCTGACACAGTCAACTGTCCTTGAGACGCTGCACCATGGAATTTCAAAAATGCCTTTATCCTTCCACTTCTATTGTGGAACGTCTCTAATAGCATCATGAACATATGCACACACACACACACACACACACACACACGGTAGCTTTCTATTTGTCTTTGCCCCCCATTGATGCTAACACATGCTTTCCAATCGACACTGATCATTGCAACAATGGCAAGTCCGTGTCTGTTGTCATGCCAACCCTCCCCCCGACCTCTGACCTCCGTTTTTGAGCACAGGCACCCTGGATCTTCTAAAGAGAGCAGCAGCGGCTTTAAAAAGGGGGCTCCTGTACAACCCTGGACAGCTTCAACCGCCTCATCATCTGACCCAATAAATCACAGTCTGTGCGTGCATGTGTGTATTGTGCTGCTAGGACCGTTAAAAAACAACTGGGACTCGGGCGGGAAGAACAACCCTGGATTGGGTTGTGTCAGCTATTCATGAATCTACAGTATTACCAGGTTTGTGTGCAAAGTCTTTCCTAAGTTCTTATTAACTACTAGCTAATTTCAAACTAGTGATTTACGAAATCAGGTTACACCATTAAAAAATGTCTTAAACTTAACTAATGGTTGTACATCTGTAGCAATGTTCACAAAAAATAACTGAACAGAAAGTCAGAAGCATCACAAGCTGAAAAATAAGTGCCAAAAACAACAGTTTTAACAATATATTATCATTTTGTTATTTAGATATTAGATAAGAATTCATAGCAATATATATATATGAGTTAGTAGCATTCAAATTTAAAACTATAATTTTTAGATTATGCTAACCTAAGTGACACTATTTGGTTATTTATGGATTACTGGAATAATATTTTTGTAAGTGGTATTTTTGTGATATGCAAATTTAATTTAATTTAGATATACATAAATGTCCACTTAGTAGACACTTATTTTACAACTAGGCTATGTTTGAATTTAGCTGGTACAACTGGCTACTGATCTCATAAACAATAAATCACCAGAAGCCATCTTGACCTAAATCTCATCGTTTATGCAAAAATCCCTCAAAAGCTCCCAGAATTTTAACATACAGACACAGAGAGAACAATCTGTGTGTGCGTGTGAGTGTGTGCATGTTTGCATGACATGAATCTGGATTACATCACAGTTTGAGCTCTGATCTTCTCTCTAGTCCTTCTGGGCTATGCAAGCAATGCTACCTACACACAAATGTGTGTGTGTGTGTGTGTGTGTGTCTTTGAATCTAAAAATGAGTGCCACGGACACATGTGTGCCGTAATTCACATCTATACATTCACATGTCAACACGTCTAATCTATTGTGAGAACATTACTGCTTTCTGCCATATACATTTCCACTAATCCCTCCAGCAACTGATATGGGATTATATTACCATCAGTCAATCCGACTTCTGATCATTCAACACAGCCGACCTTAGGCTAATTCAACGGAATGTGTCACCTGCTTTGCAGATCACCGAGCAGCGTTTAGACTGATGTTGGTGGAACACACACGTCCCCTGCTTTGACATGCTAATAACACTAGTTTGTGTGCGTACTACTTGTATCTGCATGTCACAGTCTCCAAAGAGGAAGCCTATAGGATCAGCAAAGCTAAATAAAAAAGAAAAGGAACAAAGCAGGAAATCTTTTAGGACGTGGAAATTAATCTCTCGTTTCCATGGAGACATCACTAGACAACCCAACAGACAAACAAAACAAAGAGGTCTTCAGTGCCAACAGACTGTGCCCTGCAAGTAATACCTGTGGTAGTTATGAGCCTTGCAGCAACATTGCTAATGCACTACAAGGCTTAAGCTATTGTCTCCAGAATTATAAAGGCCAACAGGCAGCCATACAGCCTAAATACACCTCAAACAATAGATACAGATGTTACCCTGCAGCTAACATGGTACTGTGTGCTAGCCCAATTCATCACCTTTGATGAATACTTCCCTGTCAACGCTACCAAGGATGCTATGGGCTCTATAGCTCAGAGACACAAGAAAGAGGCGAACAACCTGTGAAATGTGAGAAGGTGTCCATTGTAGGCTAGCATTAAGGCCAAGAAGCAGGTTACACTCCTAAACAAGGTGCAAAATACATGTGCTCCTGAAATACGACGCTGGAAGACTTGGCTTAAGCTGGTGATGCTACAGATTTCAGCGTCGGATACATGAAGGAAAAGCAAGGAAGAAAAGGAAAGTGATCGGTGGAAAGAAAGAGCATCAAAAGAGGGATCGATGTCTTTTGTCAGAACATCACATAGCACATGCCTACCAGTTAGCATGTTAGCTTTGAAGAGTTATAAAATAAGCTAGCACACGGTGTCAAATGACCACAAGGCTTAAATTGAATGGCTTCACTTGGGGAAGATGGCAAATTAATTAATTAATTGTTTTACCTTTAAATGAAAATGGAAAATTGATCTTTAGGCAGGTAAGAAAAAAAAGGTATTAGTCCCATTATCAGTGCCATGCTCTAACTCAGTTTTCATAACATTGCCATTTCTTTCATTAGACCACTGACCAGATTGACTTATAAGTCAGTTTAAGAGAAAATCCCTGTGATTTTAAATCCTGATTAATTGTACACTCGACAACCACACACAAACTGTAGGACTTACATGTTTAGTGGGACAGTTATTTTTTGTCTGGCTTAATGTTATAACAACTCTACCTGCAGGCTCTGGAAGTTTGTTGTAAATTAACACCAGAGATTGAGTGCAATGCATAGTCTTCTATTATAACATTACAGCTGAAGTGGATACATGAGCTAGGTTGTAAAATAATCGCTGTCTCTTTTCTGAGATTGGACATAGTAAAGTAGACATTAGACCATCGTGGGAACGTCTTGAAAAGGGACTTTAGACACTGTGAATGAAGCAAACTAGGATTGTCTAACAGTAAAATTCAATCAAACCATTATGAAAGTATCAATAGACTACATATAAAGACAATCCACCATTAACATATATATTTAAGCTGTCTAGTGGGAAAAATAAAGTTTTTGAACTTTTGACCCTTGAAGCTGAAGCTAGGCCCCTGCATTTCTTGCAAAAAAGCTACACCATAATCCAGTGTCAAAGGCTAAGGCAGAGGGGTGAGCACCGTATCAGAGTTAACGTCACTAAACAAACTTGCACTCTTAAGATCATCTCCCGAACCAGCAGTCAAGTTGAACTGCCTTGGTAGCTTCAAAGAAATCCACATTTCATAAGCTATACTCCCACATTCTCACAGCTCACCCAGAACACTGGCTAATTGTGATCTCAACCTTTAATTCAGGCAACATCATTTATGGGAAATAATGGAATATCCACCTCTAGTTTTTTATAAAGTCTTCTGGCTGAATCTCTATCCTGCAGGAGGAGCAGCACCGGCAGGCTGGTCGATTAACTCCTTACCTTGTTGTAGTAATGGAGCTGGACAGAATGCCACTGGCCGTCACTGACCCCGCCTGGGATGTAGGGAGACACTGTCGTCTTCGTCTCCCCTGAAAGATGAGGGAAAAGGGGGAGAAAGAAAGTGATTAGAGGGAGGTTGGACATGGGTGAGTAAAAACAGCAGCTACAGAAATTAGGCCAGATTAACGTCATTACATTATTAATTTCAACCAAGAATAAGATACTTTTTTTTGCGGGTGGAATGGGACCACAAGCAGGAAACAACAAACATGTTACCTCCTGCAGTAATATGTATAATTTCCATTTATATCTAAAGCTTGTTAACATTTGCTCCTGGCCCCCGAGTGTCCTGAACTGAGGAAGGGTGCATTTTATTTATTATGAATTCAACTTTTCATCTAGAAAATGATGATTCAAAAGCTAAACAGTCTTTAATGTAATTGAATGAGGGGAGGAATGCTCACAGAAATTCAACATATTCCACAAGTCACTGCTAAGGTAGCATTGAAGGCAAACTCTGTGGCCTTGCTTGATATGAACACACACACACACACACACACACACACACACACACACACACACACAAAATCATAAATCAACTGTTGGGAAAGCCACTATTAGTCTGTGGTATCAATGGCTCTCAGTGAGAAGATTGTAGAGCACAATGGCACCAGATTTACTGGGGGTTTACTCTTGTTTGTCAAAGGCAGGAGCAGCCTGGGCAGTAATCCACTACTCTGGAAATCAGTAAACAGTATGGCAACACTGACAAGTAATGTGTGTGTGTCTATGTGTGCGAGTGTTTGAGAGAGTTAATGAGTGATGTGTCCGTTTTCTGCCTGTGCACGTGAGAAACGGACAGTGTGGTTAAGTAAGTGATTGTATGTCCTATTTCGCCCATGTATTTACTATGCTACATAAATAGCATAGCAAAGCACTGAAAGACAAAAGTCAAAGACTTTCCTCCCACTCCTCTCATTAACCATGAGTCATAACTTTGAGTATTTAATTTGATGAGTCATGCATTCGGCATTTAGTCATATTTCGGATTTGAAGTTGGGTGCAAGGACTTGGCTCGGCTCCCAAACAGGGTTTTACCCAACATAATCATATTGAACTGGATTCCTCTCTGTATGGTACCATGGGAAAGTAGACCCACTCTGAAAACAACAGTCACCAATCCGAACAATATGTGTTTGATCTGCAATCCAACAGTTACTAGTTTTAACAATGATTATGGGTGTGTGTGCATGCATCTTTTAACAACTTTTATGTTTTGAGTGATCCTCTGCTCATGGTTTCAACCTGTGCGTGTGTATGTGCGTGTGCTTGTGTGTATTAAGTAGCTGTTTACTGGCCAGTTAAGTGTCTGTGCCATCATTAATCAGTCTGGTAGCTGCATTTCTGAGGAGGCAGCTGCTTTTAAAGCAGTAAAACACACCCATCTCTTTTACCTACACGCACAGACACACACCTATGCAAAATGAACATGTCCAAACTGTGGTACATTTGGATACATGCATGCACTAACACACACACACACATACACAAAAACACGCACCCTTGTCAATAGAAAGCACATGTTGATATGAGTTATTTAGCAGGCTCTAAGTGAAAGTCACTTTAGATAAAGTGCACTTACACCTTAATCTACTTACCATGTAGCTGATATTAACAGATATTACTTTAAGTGTTCACAGCACATACACTGGCATACACAAGCACACACTATGGGGCCTAACCTCCAGAGAAGGTGAGCTGAATCTGCTCGTCAATGATCTCCAGAGCGATGAAGTCGTGTTTTTCATTGAATCTGCCGTTGTAGAGAAGCAGAGCGTTTCTCTCTCTGGTAGCAAACCTGCAGAGACAGATAGGATTTTAGGCCTTCTTTTAGATTCTACGGTGATGAAATCAATCCCAAAATGGAGATACAGTATGTACTGTAGTATCTTCTTAAACAGTTTATGGTGTCTTACCTATAAAATTGCTTAGCTTTTTGTTGTATAAAACATAAAGTCCAAAAAAATAAAATGATAAATGTTTCACACAGAAAGTTTTGAGTGGATTCCAACACTTTTTGTTGCAGTAGCTCATGTTTCCTGCCATATTTCTAAGCACCGATCCAACTTAAACAGGCCAGGACTGTCTGAAAAGTTGAAGACCTTGCAGATAGCTTTACGATGAAAGGACATGGAGCTCTTGAGGAAAAGCCAGTTAGAAAGGAAAGGCAGGATGTGTAAAGCCGGTGGGCCGCAGAGAGGAAACTGTTCCCCTGCCTTAGGTGATCCACATGTGAGAGACGGAGAAAGACTTGCTAAATGAGCCAGTACCTACCAGAGTAGCTGTTTGTGTGTTAGGAGTGTAAGGTGAGGGCAGAGGAGTCAGCCGGCAGATGCCAGTGAGGCCAGCAGGACAGGAAGTCAGGATGGCTGTAGCCAAACACTGATAAGGGAACTCATCACACAGCCTTTCCTGTTTTCACCGTACTGTGAACCTTTCTCACCGTCATAGTGTCTAGGACCTTGCATTATCAAACTGACCTATTACTGGTAACGAAACACACGCTCAAAGCTTTCCTCGACACAATATTTACTGTGTCGCAAACTTGCTGAACCATCGCTATTTTCCTCCAGCAGTTTCATAATGTTGCAAACTCAGATGGAGTGTGTGTGCATGTGTGTATCGAAAAGGAGAGAACGGTGGGAGACACAATGGAAAAGTGTGTTTATGTCTTGACATGCCCCAGTTGCTCACTGAACTCAACTGTTTTCATTTGTGCAGGTCATTACTACTCTTTAAATGACCGTTTAGTACATACACTGCTACACTGTTATACAGACATGTACGTGCTGTGAAAAGGTGATGCAGCAAAGTGGGAGAAATTTTTTAACAATATATATAGGTTTTTAAATATTGCTGATATATATATTTATATATATATATATATCAGAGAGTTTATCAACTAAGATTTTGTAAACCAAAGGAAACATGTTACTTGAATGTGGTGGCAAATACCACATGCTTTGAATAAGTAATACATTCTCACAGGCTATTCCAACTTTTAAGAGCAATACTCAGCATTTTGAGAGTAAATCTTTCCAAAAAAACACAAATGCAAATGTGTAATTCATGGATTAAGCAATGTGTTTATCTGTTCTAACATATGGTGCAATCATTAGTATGTCTGGCTAACAAGCTTACTACCTACAATAGTAACCTAGCATTAACTCCAAGGCCAATGAGCATGTTATTAACTACAGTGGCGAGGTTACATTTGTTTGTGGGGTTACACATTTTGATTTTTTAAAGCTCTGTTTGAACTCAATTTGCACATCCACTGTGTAGAAGCCAATAAACACAACAGCCTGATCTTACATTTTTCCCTATCAAACTAACCAGCTCTATATAGGAATTTTAGGAGTAATATGACACAGGTTTCTCTAGATCATGTTAGGATCAACTGCTGAGCTAAAGTAAGCCTAACGTGACAGCCAGTAACTCCAAAACAGTAGGTCAGACTCTGCCTCTCCTCTGTCTGCTTGGTCGACTGACTGATGCAGCTGTCTTGATAATGATGCACTGTTATCCATTTGTTAGGTAACCCAAGATTAAGATTATCTTTTTGTTTCTTTACAGACGGAATGACTGGGTCTATGCAGAAATTGTTGCATGTGGCCTGAATGACACACAGCATGACTTACATTAACGTAGGTACACATAGTGTCTCAATTTGAACCAATATCCAATAGAATCTTCACAAGGGTATAGAGGGGTGAACAATAGCCGTATTTGGACACTTAGTGAATCTCAGTAGGTCTAGGAAGGATAAATAACCCCAGACAAGAAGTATCCTTCAGATTTGGTGCTGGCATTCCATGTTTTCACACGTTTGCTGCTGGCACTGTTTCTACTCAGCTGGGCTCAATATACAAATGCTTTCATCTGTACAAAAGTTTTCATCTGTCTCCGAAACTGATCACACCTGAACCTCGCCTAGCCTTTACTGTCAACAAGCTGTGAATGGCATTACAACTTAATTTACGTGTCTCCTAAGTGGTTAATCAACTTGTTGCCTGGGACCAGTTAACTTTAGCCTCAGTATTTTCATCTCAATCGTGTATGTAGCCATCAAGTGTGTATTTGAGAGCCCTTTTACAAGATTTCCCTTTTAAAACAAGTCACCTGGAAACATTTAAAAATCAGCCGGTTTGCTTACTTAGCTAGCGTTAGCTAACAAAATCTGGCAGTGACAGTTACAGCCAAAAAGCGAATGGTCAGAAGCAGGAAATAGAGGAAAAATCATCATTTGGACGGAATGGATGGCACTTTCTGTTAATTGGTAAAGAAAACAACCGGGAAAGATGCAACTAAAGAAGGAAGGAAGGAACTCACGTGAATGAGACGGTGAAGTGGAACCTTTGCCGAAGGCCTCTAAAGGTGATGAAGGACTGTCCGGGGAAGCTGCGGGTCGTCATCTCACAGTAGGGCTTCTCGTACTCCCCTGGTGGACACTGGCACATGAAACCACCTGCAAGCCGGTTGACACACTTGCCACCGTTCTTGCACACACCGGGTACACACCGTCCTGATGATGCATTCAGCTCACAGTGCTCGCCTATGAGGAAAAAAGAGGGTTCAGCCTTACACAATTTCTGAGTTTCCCAAGTTTGTTCTGTTGTTTGTTAGTTCATTCTTTAATTACATTTTTTACTGAGGTTGACACCTTTACCACAGGTTTCAACACATGACATCTTCAAACCTTGTGTTTTTATATGGTAAGACACTGTTGTCTGTAGATATGACGTGTGTATTTCAATCACAGTGTAATGCAGTGTGAATGATAAATTACCTGTCATCACATCATCTCATCAATGTATTATTATCATTTTATCTTTTCTGTGAAGCATGTTGTCCACCCATGACTAAAATACAGATTTATCAGACGTGTCATCTGTCTGGAATCCAGTTGTTTTAACAAGGTGGCTTTCATTATAAGTCAAGCACACTTATAAAACAGTGGTAACATTATGTTGCCCCTTATAAAACACCACTTTAAAAAATGCCTACCTCCATCTGAGCATTAGAAAGAACAACAAAGCCCTGTTTATAGGCCTTTTCTGGGAAGCACAGGTCTAAGCCACAATCTTAGGCAACAATTTGGCCATATTTGGAGAGAAGAGAGAGGGTGGGAGACACAAAGGAGTACACAAAGGGAGTGACAAGGGGAAAAACTTGAGTGTGTGAAAGAAAAAACTCATGCTGCTACTTAACCATACAAAGATCAGATAATAGCTGACCAGCTAAATCCATCTTAGTGTCACTCTAGCATGAGTTCTTAAGAAGTTATGAACTAATAGAAAACATTTACTCTTGAATGAATACACTATATTCTTACAATTATTTGAAATTGAATTGCCTTTCTCTGTACCCACTTCCCCTCAACCTGTTCTACATCTCTTTAAAAGTTTACCATAATGAATGAAAGGAACGTATTGTTTACAGTTAAAATTGGATTTGGCATCTACTACATAGGTCTTTATGACGTGTGCAATTATCTAATTTGAACTGATATTTGAATGTAGAGAGTTAGGGGGTGGAAGGAAACATCATGTCAGCTGTGGCATCCCAAGTATTCACACCAATATAAAAAGTATACCAGTCAGGTCCTTCCTGTGACTGAGCAGTAGCCTCAACTGATGCTCCAGCCACACTACTCTGTTTTAGTTTACAAACGGAGAATTAAAATGAATACGATCTCCGTCCACACCAGCATTTTAGCTGCGTAAACGCTAAGTAAACGTTGACATACACAGTACAAGTTTAGGTAGATAAGTGTTACTTGCATGGTACAGAATATATCAATAAAAATACCAAAACAAAAACTCTTTCCCATGACTTATAAAACCCAATCAGAGAGCCAAGCGTGAGCGTCATTGTTTCTGTTTTAAAACGAAAACACAGTAGGTGAGCATGCAGCTCTGTGAGTCACCATGAGTTTGTCCTTCAGTGAATAACTTGAAGGCTGAATGTTTATCAGATTTATTATATTATATTATCTAATTTAGGGAAATTCCTTCTAAATGACCATGTAGTTCTAGCTTTGTCCAAAATCAGAGAGTTGGGCCCGGTTTTCTGGCTCAGGTCATATAAATTCCTCCACTAATACACCAGCAGACCTCTGTCTGACTGCAATTTTATTTGTGATAGGTGCTTCTGTGTCCCATGCAGTGTTGTGTGTCAACCTGCTGTCCAGACAAGATCTCTTCACCCAGGACACACACAGGCCCCCAACACCACAGCCTGGAACCAGCTAATGGCCCTTCTCTCCTCAGCATAATCCTTTTTTCGAGGGCGAATTATAAGGATCTGTTTCCCTGTAATGTAGGAAACCCAAGGAGGACAGAGCGGCTCCCTTGTCATCAGCCACATAATGGCCCCTGATGGGCCTTGACTATCTGGAGTTGAACTGTGACCTTCATAGAGGGGTACACAGAGATGTAGGTAAGGGAAATATGATGGGTGAGTGGGGAGGACGGACATGGGGAGTAGGAGACGAAGGCGAGACAGGGTCAGTGAGTGACAAAGGCAGGTATTATCAGGTAATTACATCAGATAAGATAGAGGAAGAGAAGGGGAAGAGAGGTAGAGTGTTGGGAGAGAGGAGGAGAGGAGGTATGAAGGCTGTCAGAGGACCTCCAGACTCTATTAGGGAGAGACAGAGAATCAGAGACTGTGAGGTATCAGATGTACAAAGGGGAAGTATAGGAGGAAGATCACTGACATCGGGAAATATTTCGGAAAGTGATTACAATGAGAATGATGAAAGCTTCCGAGGCTTCCCATAGCTCCTCTACCATGTGAATGCTATGCAGAATGACTGTGACTGCCAGCTTCCAGGCAGAGTTTAGGGTTCTTAGTCCTTTTCTCTGCATCGGTGTAAAAGCCAGATTTTAAATAAAAGGTACCCTGTGGCGTTTTCATGTTCACATTTAGCGGTTCTCACCAAATCACACTGTGTGTACCCCTAAGGGCTAACCAATGCATTTCATTTGTCAAAGCATTTGCAATGCCAATTTTTTGTATATCTCTGAAAACCTGATTTTTTTTTACATCCACGTTTGCTAGCAAGCAGGTTACATCTTCCCTGCCTTTTTGGTAGCGCATTGCTAAATTTTATTGGCACATTAACCACCACCAAGTATCTGTCAGAAGAATAGTGTGAAACCATTGGCAACAACGTGCATCTCATAATGCACATACATGTGTCCTTGTGTACATGCTAGAAGGCAAC
>JAPMOB010237086.1:0-12700 GCA_029875015.1 Lepomis gibbosus
TTAATGACTCCCTCCAATGCAAAAAGATGTCTTATGGGAATTTTGCTTCTTTTGAATATGTGGCTCTTAAGCTGAATTCCGCTTCTCAAGCTATTTTTATTAAATATCTACAGGTCCCCTAAATACTGTGCAAAATTTTTTGATGACTTTGGTGAACTGCTGTCTATAATCTGTATAGACTTTGACTGTGTGGTTATTGTTGGTGATTTCAACATCTATGTTGACAACCCCCAGGACAGAGGGACTAAAGAACTGTGTTGTGTTCTTGGTAATTATGGACTGACCCAACATGTGATGGAGCCCGCACACAATAAGGGGCACACTTTGGACGTCATCTCCAAGGGTCTGAACATTTCCAAGGTTGTGTTGACTGATGTTGCTCTCTCTGATCATTCCTGTGTTTTCTTTGAGAGTGCTATCTGCGTGCACACAAATGTTAAAACAGAGGTAATCACAAAACGGCATATCACTGAAAACACTAGTGAAAAATTTATTGAGTTTCTCCTTGACACCCGCCCTCTCACGGGTTTCAGTCAATGAGCTTGTAGAGAATTTCAGTTCTAAAATTACAAATGTTATTGATGCCATTGCACCAGCCAAGGTAAAGGTGGTCTCTGGTAAGAGAAGATCTTCATGGACAAGCAATCAATGCCTCGAAATCAGGTACAGGATATGTGCTGCCCCTGTGTCCACTTAAAAACAATTCATATAGCATGAAAAAATTTGATTCTATTAACCATAAAAAACCTGGAGGACATAATACAACATCTGAAATCTTCCTCATGCTGCCTTGATATTCTGCCAACAGTTTATTTTTCAAAAATATGTCTAAATGCATGGCCTCAGATCTATTACAAATTGTCAACATGTCTCTCCTCTCAGGTTTTTTCCCCACAGGCCCTGAAAACTCATTAAGCCACTCTTAAAAAGAGCAATCTAGACACGTCACTAATGAGCAATTAAAGGCCCATATCAAATCTCTCATTTTTAAGTAAAATCATTGAAAAGGCAGTTTTTCAACAGCTTAGTGCTTTCTTGGCACTAAATAACTGTTGATGTCTTCCAGTCAGGTTTTCGAACACACCACAGCACTAGACAGACTTGAAAACTGGGTTGGACTTTCTGGCACAGTACTAAATTGGTTTGAATCCTACTTAAAGGACAGAGACTACTTTGTGTCTATAGGTAATCATATATCTGTGCTGACCAAAATGTCATGTGGAGTTCCCCAAGGCTCCATTTTGGGGCCTCTTTTGTTTAATACTTACATGCTTCCACTGGCTCAGGTTATGAAAAACAACAAAATATGTTACCATAATTATGCAGATTACAGACAGATTTACATAACCATATCACCAGGGGACTATGATCCCATACAATTGCTGAATAACTGTATTGAGCAGGTCAATGATTGGATGTCCAGAATTTTCTTCAATTAAACAAGGATAAAACTGAAGTTATTGTTTTTGGAGCCAGGGAGGAATGATTGAAAGTCAGTGCTCGACTTCAATTTGTAATGTTAATGTTAATGTTAAAAACCACAAATCAAGCCAGAAATCTTGGTGTAGTCATGGACTCAGACCTGAATTTAAGGAGCAGTATTAAGACAATTACAAAGTCAGCCTACTATCGCCTGAAGAATATATCAAGGATTAAAGGACTTATGTCTCAGCAAGACCTGGAAAAACTTATCCATGCATTTACCTTCAGTCGACTTGACTACGGTAACGGTGTCTTTACAGGGCTCCCTAAGAAATCTATCAGACAGCTGCAGCTGATTCAGAACACTGCTGCTCGAGTCCTCACTAAGACCAGAAAGATGGATCACATCACTCCAGTTCTGAGGTCTTTACATTGGTTTCCTGTATGTCAAAGAATTTATTTCAAAATCCTGCTGTTTATAAAGCACTAAATGGTTTAGGGCCAAAATACATTTTGATCTTCTGCTTCGTTATGCACCATCCAGACCTCTCAGGTCATCTGGGGCAGGTCTGCTTTCTGTCCCCAGAGTCAAAACTAAACAAGGAGAAGCAGTGTTCAGTTATTATGCGCAGTATATCTGGAATAAACTCCCAGATGACTACATTCTCCTGAAATTGTCAGTTCTTTTAAACTAGGACTGAAGAGTTTTCATTTTACCATAGCTTTAATTAAATATTTAAGATTTTTCTTTTTACCACTGCCTTTATTGATAACTTACACTGCACTGTAACTTTTACTTTTGTCCTGTTTTCTTTTTTACAATTGCTTTTAATTAAATATTTACATGGTGAGAAATGAGTAGGTAATTGAGTGAAAAGATAATGCAAGGGAGATTGAACAGAGTGAAGGAAATGGTCTTAAATCTTGCACCCAAGTAATTTGCAGGAACCTCTGTCCACCTGTAAACGCAGAGGTGGGTCCAGAGTATAACTGGATCAAAGTGGCCTGTGGACAGACATGTCCTGGTTTCTGTAGTGTCCGAGGGTTTTTGGAGTTTCAGTGGACCCAAAGATTGCTATAGACCCGAGTACAGACTAGCTAGAGAGAGTAGATTAAGTGTACTTCTCTGTTTATTCTCAAAATAATTGTAACTCAATTATTTGCTCAACCCCTCAGCCTGTTTTTATTTTCCATTTAACTCTTTTAGCCCTGATTGTACACTGCACTATAACTTTTATTATATTTTATGTTGCTTTTAAACTTTTTATATTTCCCTGTTGCTTTCATGTTTTATGTAAAGCACTTTGAATTGTCTTGTTGTTGAAATGTGCTATACAAATAAACTTGCCTTGCCTTGCAACAACTGACATTCTTTATCTTGACCAAGTTTCCAGCCAACCACCAAAGACTCCAGGGATTCACTGCTTGAGGCCAAGAAATAGTCCATCACAAATCTCCCTCATAAAACCAGAAATTTTTCTTAACAGTTTGATTTTTGTACATACTACACAAACAAGAGCTTTAGACTCACTCATTAACACTCGGATTCACTCACTCAGGTTTGTTGTCTTTGGACAGAGACTATCTATCTCCCCCTCTTTCCAGTCTGGATGCTAAACTTAAGCTAACCAGCTGCTGGCTGTGGCCTTATAGTTAATGTACAGGCATCAGAGTGGTGTCAGTCTTCTCATCTGACTGGGCGAGTATTTCTCTGAATGTTGAATTATTGATTATGTAAACAGCAGTGCAAATCCTTCACCTCAGACTGTTTTGCCCTGTTTCCTTTAGCCCGTTTGTTTTGTTCTATATGTGTGAGAAATTTAATAATAATAGCATACATGTTACGTGCGTCTTTTGAGCTGGAGAAGAGGGGCCGGGGCCTCCAGGATCCCAAAAAAGCAGCTATTCTATGACATATTCATTGGCGAAAGGGATCCAGATCACAGTACACAAATATTGCCTCTTACCAATCATACAAAGGACAATGCAGTGGTCAAAGCTAAATCTGTGCTTTAAAAAACTGCTTAGAGGAGACCTTATACTTTTCCTTGACTTTATATTGCCGTATCCTGAACTGCTGGTTCTTATTCATACTGACCACAAGGAAATTACATCAGACACTGATCTCTGACCCTTGCACAGGACGTCTTCTAGTGCTGCAGACTGTTTTTTCCTCTGTCCAGAGGCTTTGACTGATCCATTACCATCTGCCCCGCTCATGCCTTGTTTCATTGAGTCTGGTCTTTATTCAAGTCTGTACAACAGACCTGATGTCTGGCAGTGGTTTGACATTGTAAAACTTATAAAACATTTAATTATGCATCAGCCTGACACACTTCTATTCTTGGTGTTAACTGTGTGCCATGATCACTTTTGGCAACATGATGTGTATTGTTTTACTCTGTTGTTAAAATACACAGAGAAAACAATCCATCTCCTGCTTCATGGACAGGTTTTACATATTTGGCATGTATATATATATATGCCCTTAATTTATTTTCCTTCTCAAAGTTGCACAAGTGAAACAAAATATTCTGCACGGCATAGTTGTTTGGCACCTAAATAAGCCAAATATCATGCAAATCGTCTACTTACAAGAGGTCCCTGTAAGAGTTTTGGGGCCATAACTGTTTGAAAAGGACTAGCTTTGTGCCAGAAAGGTTGGAGGCAGAACAACTGGCAGTGAGGGATGCAGTCTGGAAGGATCAGCCTGTGGCAGATCTCTCCAGCAAAAACCTTTTCAATCATTTGTGTGATCTTAACCTTAGAACAGAAACATGACCTGATTTAACAAGCCACCAGAACTGACAGATAGCTCTTAAGGGGAAATACTTCTGTCAAAATGAGCCCCAATGGCAACAAATATGTTGAAAAGGTTGTCTTATACAGGATGATGTACGTTCATTTATACAACACTGTGTTTCAAAATGATAAATAAATCTACCTTTATAAATAAATGTACCACGTACTATGTTTTTATGTGCTTTCGAGAATCTGTTGTGTCCTGCAGTTGTGGGAAGTAACTACATCAAGTACAGTTTTGAAGTGTTTTTTTCTTGAGTATTTCCATGTTATGATACTTTATACTTCTACTCCACAACATTTTAAATAGAAATATTATGCTTCTTACTCCACTATATTTATTTCACTATAATTAATAAATACTTTTCAGATTAAGAGTTTACATAAAATCATGACAAGATGTACAAGCATTGTTATAAATTTGCACACAGATTCCATCTCTAAACTTCATAGATGTTTCAGGAGGTCCAATTATCTCGTATTTAATTAAAAAACAAATATTAGTGTATTTCTAATGAATATGTTACATTTAGCTGATGCTTTTATCCAAAGCGACTTACAATTGCTATATATGTCAGAGGTTGCACACCTCTGGAGCAACTAGGGGTTAAGTGTCTTTCTCAGGGACACAGTGAGAATGTGTCACAGTGGGGGGGGGGTTTGAACCTAGGTTCGGAACCACAGATCTTAACATTCGATCTGTAAATAAAGTATTTTAAATTAGCTCCAACTCAACCAGCTACAACACTAAATTTGCTACTTACAAATTAGTACATTTACTGAAGTGAGGAACTTGTCCTATTTCCATTTTATACTGAGAGCTTTAGTAACTGGTTATATACAGTAGTTGAATTTTGAAGGACTTTTAAGACTTTTGCCTTTTACATTGTTTTATTGGTACTTTTACCTATAAGTAAAAGAAATGACTACTTCTTCCACGGCTGGTGTCATGTAAAATGAGGAGTTCATTTTAGGAAAATCATGTGCTGGAATGTGACGTTGGACAGGCGGGATCTGTTCAGTAGTTGGTTAAGAATATGAGCATGAGGTCATGACGGCAAGGAGACCGTTTTTTGTTTGGCATGAGATCAAGCAGGAAAGTGCAGTCGCTGCCCCGCGCTGCAGCTCTGTGGGCAAAACACATTGCTTTGTTCATTTGTCCCCAAGCCAAGAGGACACATTTTTCAATAGAAACTCATTTGTTTCAACTGAGCCAGCCAACCTATGGCTGATGTTATCTTTTATGGGGCAGCTGCAGCTTATATTCTTATAGAAATAATGGCCTTTTCTTAACAGAGCCTGAAATTTGAATGAGTGAGAGAGGCTGTAAGTTACCCGTACTACTGCAGTGATGTCATCTCAATGATGTGTGTATGTACATTAACTGCATATGCAAGATTTTTATGGGAAAGCAGGAGATGGGACCTCTACTGTACTTTCTATTGAGTCTCTGTCCAAAAGCAGCACTGTGTCTTTCTTTTACCAGAACATTTGTCAGACTAAACCACCAAACTGTTTGTGGTTTGGAAACTTGGTTTAGCTGAAAGGAAACTCCTTAGGGTTTGTTTTGTTTTCCTTTTTTCTATAGGAACATTCTTCCTAAAGTCGTATTAAAAGGTTGGCTCTTTTATGGTCTTAGTTCAGAGAAGGCTACAGAAAGTCAAACAACAAACTCAGCTAAAACCTTACATGTGTTAAAATGGCCAGGGTGGACAGCTTCACTATTTTTGCTTTTCCCTCTTGTACTTGTGGCCTTGAAGAGTTTCCTCATCACATTTGTTGCTGGACTAACATAGTTTTGGATGACTTTTATTTGGTTGCATGTTTACATACTAAGTAGTGCAAATGCCACAGGTTCATTTTGTCCAAAAGGAATATATCGGCATTTTGGGAGATGCACCTATTTACTTTCTTACATGACAAGACTGATACCACTTGAATATCTGTCTGATAAATATAAAGTAACAGCAAGTAGATGTTATCTTAGCTTAGCAGAAAGACTGGGAAAACTACTAGCCTTTTACATGCCAGTTTTTGTAGGGCTTAAACAAATGAGATATAACGTGTTAATTAGTGACCTTCAAAGACACTGGTAGGTGGATTTTTTGCCTGCTTCAAGCAAATAAGCATATTTACCAAAATGCCAAACTACTCTTTTAACTGAGCTCCATGAACTACTCACAAAAAAACAGCTTCAGGAGTTTACTGTCCTCAGAGATCCAGATTGTTTTAGATAGTGACTCAGAATATACCTGATGTAAACATACACAAACTCATTCAGAATCCAGTCATGTTTGCTTTTCACGTTACTAACTAATTGAGGTCTGTGTTTTATCTTTTTTTGTGTCTGTTGTTCAATGGAAGCATTCAATAAGCTAATAGGCGTGATTGCTTCCATGTTGGCCCTGCACTCCTCTCTGCCTTGAAAGTCTCTCTACTTTATGGCGCCCAACAAAAACAGCAAACAGACTGTGAAAAACTGTGCTGCCCCGGGCAATTGTCTCAGTCATCATTGCCAACCTTGGTGGGTCCATATCGATGCTGCTGGATTCACTAATGACAGATTTTGCACATCATTGTTCAGATAAATGCCAGTCATTCACTCCTAGTTCTTCCTCGTCTCAGTTCGTGTTCTCTTTGTGTTGCCTTGAGGGGGTTACAGACCTATATTCTCCATCCAAGCCTGAAGGATGACCTCATGGGTCTAGCAGCTGCCATCACCATTCTCGCAGGAGTTAATAGGAACAGCATGTAGCCTCTGGAAAGGACTACCTCTCTCTCTTTCTTTCTCTCTCTCTCTTTCCCTTTCTCACCACCCTATTGAAATGGTAGAGAGCCAGCTACATCAATTTGCCTTCATTATTTATTTTTGTATTTTTTTTTAAACTTATCTGGGGACCACATTTTTGTCTCCTCCCTCATTTCCTCATTTTAACACTGCATCACAGATGATAGCCTACTATGTAGAATTGTGTAATCTCATAGCCTCTGAAAAGTTGATTTCAAATCTTTAAGTGGCTATAATCAATATTTTTATATAAACACACAGAGAATTGTCTCATGGCCTTGTTTCTTGCTGCAGGAGGCAGCTGTTTTAGCGAAGAAGCTACAAATAAACAACTGTACTCTGCCTGCCCATGATCAAAAGGCATACAGACATTTAGCAACTGGCTTCTGAACACATTTAGCAGCTGAAGAGCCAAATTTTTCCCGCAGGAGTTAGTGCAGACCAAAAAGTTAAAAGAGTTAAAAGAGACTGGGCTTACATTCAGCAGTGGACAAAAACACTCCAAATTAATAATAGGTTGCACGGTAACTGCTGAATGTGTAAACATGCAACTGTTTACTAACCTTATCAACTTTATAAGGTGATGTTATAACATTAGCTATTAATTATATGTACATCCATATTCTTTCAGAAAATAGCATCCGTAGGAGCTATTTATTGAGAGCCTGCCAGCAGTCAGTTTAGAGAAGCAGGTGTCAGAATTTTACAAATGGAGGATATCTCTCCGTGGAGTAAGATGCTTCACTTGCTTCAGTCATAACACTGAAAATCTGGAGCTATATATATGTTCCTCTGTTGTCTCCAAACTGCTGCTACTCTCGGCTCATTTATTGTCAGACCAACTGTGGAATCTATTTTGTTGGCTGCCGTCTGTGCATTCTCACCGTGCATCCAATCTGATATCCTTCTGTGTATTTTCAGCAGTTGGATCTACACTGGAATGCCTTGTGTAATGTGTGAGCCATATGACAGTTATTTATCAAACGGCCGTACGCTCACCCACTATCTGGGCTTTGAATCAAACCACAGTATGAACCAGAGAGAGGACAAAATACAGCTGATGCTACAGTCCCAATTTTCTGTTTGGCTCTTGAAATAAAACAGCAGCTTTGGGACACACCACAAGCAAACTTTTCATATTTACGTGTGTCGGTCGTTCATTCTCCTACTTTGGTCCTGACTGAAATATCTCGGGGACAACTGGATGGATTGCCATGACATTTTGCAGAGACATTAATGGTCCCCAGAGGATGAATCTACTGACTTTTCCATTAGCACCACCATGAGGTTCACATTTGTGGTTTTGACTGACATCACTCAACAACTAGTGGATTGATTGCTGTGAACTTCCTTTCCAAGAGGAATTGTAAGAACTTTAGTGATCCCTACACTTTTTATCTAGCACCATCACCAGGACAAATTTTCAGTTTGTACAATACTTTGGTTTATGATTATGAATACCTTTAAAATTATTGATATTCCTATCATTTCAACTATGCTTTTTTTGTCTAGTGCTCATTAGCAGATTCAAGCATGTAACACGCTAAACTAAGATGGTGAAAATAGTAATAATAATACCTGCAAAACATCAATATGTTAGCATCATCATTGTAACCATGTTAGCAAGCTGACATTTAGCACTTACCTATGGCAAACCATTTTAACATTTATTCCTTAAAACTCACTAATAGCAATTTAAAAGCTACTAGTTCCTATTTATTAGTTACTAGTAACTATTCAATTTGTTACTAGTAACTACTATACCTGTTTTACTAGTAACAATTGATTAGTTACTTGTAGGCTAACTATTTTTTAGTTACTAGTAAGTGTTAGTTACTAGTAAGTATTCCATTCGCACTAGTAAGAATTAAAATTTTATGAGTTTCTTTTGGAATACTTACTAGTAACTAATGAATAGATACTAATGAAATGGAAATAGTGAGTTTTTATTCAAATCTAGTTACTAATGAATAGGTGACATCTGAACTGCAGAGCCCCAGTGATTTCAATGGCAAAAATATGCGATTATCAATTGTTTCTAGTTCTAGTGGCTTTTAAATAGCGACTAGTAAGTTTTAAGGAATAAATGTAAACATGGCTTGCCATACTTACCTGTGACAAAGTCTCACAGAGCTGCTATAGCTGTAGACTCTTAGTCTTGTTTGAAAGACTAATTAAACACAAAATGTTATGAAAAGCTATTTTTAATACAAATAGAAAATAATCACTTCTTAAATGGTGAAACTAACTAAAACATTAGACCAAAATCTTTCTCTTATTAAAAAAGCATTGCATAAATGGTTAAAATAAATATTAATTTGATTTGTATAGATTGACTGCTGCTAGAAAAGCCGACTAATACACAAGCTTTGAAAGAGAATAGAGACAAAGCAACATTTCACACAACAGTGGCATCTGACCAATGAACATGGCAGCTATTAGAGTGCTGATTATACATTTCTCTACTTTCCAGCTTCTTTTCTCTCCAGTATGTTGAGAAAGCAATGTTCTGTACAAAGTGCATTAGTTATACTGCATCTTGGATGAAAATGAGCTCTTGTGTGGAGTCAAAAGGGATGTCCATGGCTTGCATTTTGACATGGAAATAGCTGATCCACATTTTCACACTGTAATCTTGCTTTGTAATAATAGCATGACAAGAAAACTGTATTTACCCAGAAATATATCAAAGGAATTAAACTGTGAAGTAAGAACATCTGATCATTATACAAGAAGAACATTGTTTAAAAGAATATATTTTTACATACTAAAATGACGGCACTTGCATATACATATTGATGGTTTATATACAGATTAGTTTTAGGTAGAAATTCAGCTGAAGTAAAGAGTCATTAAAGTGAACCTACAGGCAGCATCTGAAAGCCAGATATTAGAAATGATTCAGCTCTCCTGAGTGTCTCATGATTTTTCTTGACCATCACACATGTGATCATCATCATATTGAGGAAGAGTGAAAGAAAGCTGCCAGAAAGCAATGTCCATCAATGACTTCAGCTGTGCAACAGGGTTAATTTATTAACAATGTCTCTAATAATCACAGAACCAGCTGCACAGCACAGATCCCAGCACCAGTAACACCAGCTGTGCCAGTCTCTCTGTCCCACTGGCTGCTAGCTGGACTTGCTTGCTGTTAAAACCTGAGCCATAGCCATGTGAAGGCTCTATCTCTCCCCCACTGCAAAGCACCATGGGAGCCTGAAAGGAAGTGGGCCTCCTCTGTGGTCGGTCTGGACTGGACCCATCAGCCGGCCTCTCACCGATGAACAGCAGCAGGTGTTTCCTGTGGTCCAGCTCAGTCTTGAAGAGCTCGTACTCTTTATGTGGTAGTTTGATTCCCAGCAGGGTGCACCCATCTGTGGGGGTCAAGTCCTGCTCCACTCCGACCTCCCATCCTCCTGCCTGACCACACTTTCCTGGCCTTGTTCCATTTAGCAACTTCGCTGTGGGCTCCTCTGCAGCTGTGACCCTCACCTGGGTGACCTTGAAGACAAACTCAGTGGCCCCTGAGACCTTGGCGGAGGGGTTTCCCTGAGCATAGTGACCCGAGGCTCTTAGGATGAAAGTGGGCTTAGAGCAGGCAGGATCCGAGAAGTGTCGATAGATGCCCTCCCATGCGTGCTGGTCGGGATCAAAGGTGAAGTGTCGGGTTAGGAAGAGGACGTTCGGACGGGTTTCGCAGCGCTGGCTGACCCAGCGGCCGGCAAGAGACAGAATAGCTGCAGGGCTGCGGGGCAACACAGGGGGGCGCTGCTCTGAGGAGCGGTACACCAGGGCGCACACAGGGCAGGGGTGGATGTGATGCTGCAAGGGAGACGCAAGACAATGCATTTTACTGCTGCAATTGATGATTGTTGTTGAAAAGGGGTGAAGGAATAAATAACCTTTTCCAAAAAATAAAGAGTACACTAATCAAAATCAAAATAGATTTTTGATACGGAATGTATATTGCGGTAACAACATAAAATGTAATACTACTATAGTAATAGGTGGGAAAATGAGGACTGCGAGGAAGACTGAACATTTTCCACACTCACTGAAACAACAGTTAAAGTTGAGCTTGCGGGTTCGTTCTTAATCTTAAAAACTATTAAAGTGCCCTTGGGCAAGGCACTGAAACCCCAACTGCTTTACTATGAAGCTGCTCAGTGACTAACAGTACAGGATGTTTGTTGTACCTCTCCCTTACAGTTGATCTTCCACATACTTTCTTCTGATCAACTCTCGCAAATAGAAACTGAAAAATACACAATAATGTCTCACCATGGCGTTCTGCAGTGGCTGTTGGTACCCTGTAGGTCTGTACTGAGTTCTCTGTGTCCAGTCAGTGTGAATATCCCCTAAGAACAGCTCCTGGACCTTCCCTCCATGGCTGTGGTGCTGCGTCTCCACCCGTATCAGTCCCATCTCCATCATGGAGAAGCCCAGTGCAGCCAGACACCCCCTCCCTGCCCGGGTATTGTACAGCTCATAAAGCTTCCCCGGTGCCGCTCGACCCAGGGTCAAAGCCATGCAGGTCGGAGGCAGCCCGGCAGCCAGCCTCTGTTTGGCTGCCAGGCTGTGCACCACAATGCCCACCTTGCTGAGGTGGTGTTCAGCTTCAGTGCCCCCCCTGGTGATCCAAGAGGCTTGGCGTAGACGAAGCTTCCCCCTGACCATCAGTGAGTAGGCTGGTTCCTCACAGCCGCTGTCTGTGTAGTAGTGCTGCAGGGCCAGGAAGTGACGGCTGGGGTGGAAGGTGTAAGAGCGTGTGAGGAACTCGGGGCCGGGCCGGACTTCACATCTGAACACAGAGGCATGAAATAGTTAAAATCAGAGCTGTCTTTCAGTCTTTTGAGCCCCATCTTAGTCATGTGGGACAAGTCTCAATTCTGTCATGTTTCATGGCCTTGTGGGTCCCTGTCAAGTTACAAGCCTTCATAAGCCAAAAAGTACTTCAGGTCTCTGAACTGAATCATTTGGCTTAATAATTAAACCTGCCTTCACTGATTTATGGCCACTGGGCAGCAGTGGAAAAGATGTTGTGAACACAACATTGACATATTATCACCATAGAGAGTTGATGTGGCGAATGTGTTAACAAACAGTTACTTATTCACACATCCAGCAGTTACATAGCATCATTATCATTAATTTGGAGTCATGTTTCTGGCCAGCTGATTATTTTAAGCCCAATATTCACTTTCTTTTAGCTCTGTGTTTGGTCTCTACCAACTCCTGAGGGAAATATCTGAGTCTTTAGCAGCTAAATGCTCCACTATGTTCACCAGCTGGTCACTAACTTTGTTTGTCTGCCGTTTAGTGATGAGGAGGTACTGTACACTATTTTGTTAGAGCTTTTTTGCTGAAAACAGCTGCTTGCTGCTGCTGCTGGAAACAAAACTGATAAAATAGAGTAAACCAAAACATTAAAGTCACAGACCAGAAAAAACAAAACAATGAGATAAAAAAAAAACACATAAAGCTTCACATAGTTGGATGATTTTTTGCAGGTTTGTCACTATGAGTGACTCCTTTCCCATAAAAGTGCTCATGTGATCCATTGTTAATAGAAAAGTAGTATAGCTGCTTTAGGCCCCGTGTCCACCACAGCGTTTTTTGCCAGCTGAAAACGCCACCTGCTGTTCTGAAAACGCGTAGCTGCCAGCGCTAGGGTGCGTTTTGGAGGCG
>JAPMOB010237088.1:0-22974 GCA_029875015.1 Lepomis gibbosus
ATATGTGTCATAGCACAAGCTATGACATGTCACAGCTTGTGCTTACCTCGTCAAAAACTCCAAGTATCTAAATGATTAGAAAAAAATTACAAAGAGGAAAATGTCTACTCTGAAAACTTACATTAGAATGTGTTTAAGGATGCAGAATAAGCTTCATACCATCTATAGGCATTGTTTTCTGAAAGATTAAAAAATGAACTAAAAAAGCATTAGAAAAGCAGAGATTCAGGGGAAGGAAGGGCAAAAACAACACAAAAATATCAAAGGCAGCCACTTCCTGCTTGTATATTATATTGTTGTAAATCATGAGGGTAAAGAAGCTGTTTGTGTTGCCTGGATCACACCTCTAACAAAACAACCACCTTCAGAAACCTGAATACCCAGAATAGAATCACTGCAGATGGGTAGTCAAATTCACAAAGGAAGCCAGTTCACATGAGTAAAAAAAAATAGCATCAACATAAAATAGCCAAACCTGCTGGTTGAGTTAAAGACACATTTAGCAAAGGTCCCGCTGTAATAAAATATCTGCATGTACAACATCAACAAGGAGCAATTTACTTTTTTGACTGGTACATTGTTTTGTTATTATTTCTGATAAATGGTACATGCATGAGGAATAACAATTACTTTTTGTAGGTTTTGGAAAGATTTTGTTAATTGAAGAAGTCCCAGAGTTCTGAACCCACATAGGAGCATCTAACGCTAAATACAAACTTAGGCTTAGGTTCAGTTTTTTTGTAAGCTGAACATAATAAGACTGGAGTACAGCCGTCATCAGTAAATACTCTACATAAGTACCTTCACTCAAACAACACCAGAATTGGACCAGTAGATGGAGACAGCCTGCAATAATTGAAATCTGCTGAGTGCAGAATTAACTATCATTCCCAACCTAATCTCTGTGTACTTGTCCGACTGAGATTGACAAAAGCTAACATGTACCGTTTTCGCGTCTGTCACTGCTAATCCAACACTTAATCCTTCAGAGCGGCAGAAAGAAGTTACTTTTTTTATACTTTGGTGAGAAGATAAAGTGTGAAAGAAGATGTTGGGGCTGAAACTAGTCACAGGTAAAGGATTTGGAAGGGATGAAATGGGGCTCACTACAGTAGAGAATATTAGTAGGAACATCAAAGGATGAGAACCCACCAGCTGTGTAGTGCTCCCTGGAAAATTCTAGTAGCCCACTGAACAACATTTCTGCCCACATGGGGTATCTTTGTTGGATCAAACAGACCTTGTTACACTTCCTCATTTGCTTTCTTGAAAATCAGTGTTACAATATGACAAAATATCAGTTTTCACTTTACCCGTGTTGGCTCATCATAGAAGAGTGGAAAACCCAAAAAGACACCATACTTTTGGCTTATTGTCGAACTCTCATGGTGCTGTTTTCATCATGTTACAGTGAAAAGCCTTTAAAAACAAACTGTACCAAAAAACACACAGACAGTTAGCGTTTAGCAGCTAAAGTGCGGTTAAATACTTCACTACTGTGTTGGTGGAGACCAAAAACATATTTAAAAGGAAAGTGAATATTGGACTTCATTCATCAGAGTAGGCACAAATCAAAAATCTTTCTTCTTTCTTTCTATCTAAACGAAAGCTAAATAGACAACTGTTTCTTTACACATTAGCCAAATCAAACTGAAAGGAGGTAATACATCAATGTTGACAGCGTGTTTCTGCTATTACAGGTTTAATGAAGAGAATTACTATCCTCTATATAAAAAATGGACGCCTACAGGAGAAAAATGTGAGAGCTTTAACAGACTGAATTCTCAATGAGGTTTGTTATGGCAGAAAATTGTGTCCTCTACATTTAATCTTTTATGTATGATCTTTTAATATTATCATTATTATTAATATTCCTACACTCCTTATGTTGGTCAGGTCCACATTTACTAGTGTTTAGGTCAGACCTGTGAGATTGTTTTGGTGTTCTCCCCCTCTCTTGTTCCTCTCCTCTCCTGGAATGTTCATTCAAGGCTGAGAAAGGATCTCTGTTCCCCAAAACATAGAAACCAAGACTGTGTAAATGATGATGCATCCCTTTGCTTGGGCCCAGACGCCCGATGCCGCCCTAGGCGGCAGGTCTCTGGACTATATGTGTTGTAGTACTTGTCTGTTTATTCTCTTTTCTTAAATAAATTCTTCAAAGACAATGGTTGATTGTAACTCAATTCTTTGCTCAACCCCTCACCAGGAATATATTTTCCACAACAAGGTTCAAGTGTTGCATGATTATTATTTTAGTCATTGTAGTCACGATCACTGAGCCTTCACTGGTGGAGTTTGGCTGAATGAGCACAACACAATTGGGTGTATTAAGACCTTGCAGAACATTATTGGAAAAATGCAATCAAGTCAAGCTGAAAACAAAAATTCTTGGCTTGGAGAAGTTTCACTTGAAACTTTAATTTCCTTACTTTCCTTAACATCCTGCTCTTTAGTGATTTTGCATCCTGTCTCATCCAAATACCATCATGCTATGCTATAAACTTTTCATAGAGTTAATTTTTTCATGCACTGATACTAGTTTGCCCTACTTGCATTAACTTTGTTCTAATTTGACTCCATATTATGCAACAGAACTTTTCAAAAGATTTTCAGGAGTCCTTCGATGAGTAATTTTTCATCTGGCTGTTGAAAAGGTCATACAGAGGCTTTATCATACAATACCAAAGCATTGACACAGCAGTGACCCGCTACAATAAATATATTGTTGACCTCACTGAGGGTACAGGGGCTGCATTTGCTGAATTTTTTTACATTGACATTCAAGCTTTACTCTCCCAAAACTCATATTTAGCTGGCAAGAGGTGGATGTGAAAATTCACTTTTGACTGCATTTCTTCCTCATTTCCATCCTCTCACCTGTCGCCACCATAATAAAACACCCCCAGGCACGACATTCATTACAGGATACTTGTTTTCATAGTGAAACTGAATTCTCAGCAGTGCTGATTGGCACAGCATTCATCGTTGTGAGTCATATGGAGGCGACTCAGGCGGGAGAGAAAATGAGAAGTGATATGAAGGAACGTTGTTGCGAGTAGGCTCATTTGTGTGTGGAAGGTATTCAAGTCAGCCATACCTACGTCTACGTGTCAGGAGGTCTAAAGAAATCCACATTAAATCAAAGAAAACATGCCTCTGATATGATTTTGTCTGCAAAATGTCAGCTACAACTGGATAGAAAATGACAAAATGTCTGTACTGCTGGTGCCCTGTAAGCATTCATTTGAAGGTGATTTACGTCAAGGCATCTAGGTTAAAGGAAAATATTCAGGTAATTTTCAACCTGGGTATCACTCACATAAGTGATGCTATTCTGATTACTGTAATAAGAAGTTAACACAATTTTGGCAAAACAACAAATACAGGGAGAAGCTGCTCAAGCTGCCCAAAGTCTTCCAAATTAAATCAAATTTTATATAAATCATGTCAAATGTCTGTGAGTGCGACATTATAATAAACATAGAATGTAGTTTCACTGACAAGATTTTGAAGCTGTGCATGGGGTAACAAGCCAGCTAACCATGTTTATTGTTTACATGTTGGCTGTTGGTTGATTTAGCATGTGTTTAAAGTGTTATTATGACCATAACGAGCATTCCCACAGTCATGCCAATATGACTGAATGAAAAAATACCAAAATGTGTCTTTATGCAGTTTGTGTAAGAACCTACAGCCACACTATCGGCTCTGTGAGGGTTAGGTATTGATTTGAGCAAAGTGCTAATGTCAGCATGCTAACATGCACGCATATTAATGCTAATATACTTAGGTTTAGCAGGTTATGTTTACCATGATCGAAGTTTCACCTATTAGCATGCAAACATTTGCTTATTAGCACAAATCACAAAGTACAGCTGAGGCTTATGATGGCATTAAAATAAAGGGGATCACCAAAGTTATTCATCAATTTGTCACATCAATTTTTGGGAACCATGAATGTGCATCAAAATGTCATGGCAAGCCATCTATCTGCATTGCTATTTCTTGAACCATGCTGCTAACAGCTAGTTAAATTTGGTTAAAACATTTTTTAAATATTTGTATCATCATTAATGTTGCTATAATTCTGAGGACGTCCTTTACTACAGTAAAGTAAATTAAGTTATTGAAATGCTGCTAAAACATTGCAGTTTTGTCCAACCTTGTACCATGTTGTGAATAAATGACTCCCTTCCTTCACAGTCCCTTGTGAAATGCTGGCATTCACTGAATCCCAGTTAGCTTCCATCTGTATACAACATTGTGTATTTTGTATGATGTGTTAAGGGATCAGGTTCCTCCAAGTAATGTATCCCTTGGGAAAACACATAGTAAAGGCCTTCAAGATGTAATTCCAGGAACTTTCTAAGTACTGGAGACACTCACACACAGGCTACATCTGACAAACAAATACACAGGTTTGACCATGGGAGCAGAAACTGGCCTGCATTTTAATTGCAGAGACGAGGACATTGGCATGTCCATTACAATCAATGATCACATTATATTCTATGCAACAATAAAGAGTCACAAATAAACATCTGTTTCTGACATATCACACACACATATAAGCGGGGGGAAACAGTACTAAAAGTGATACACAGCAAGTCTCTCTTATGTTTTGGTTACCGACATGTCTGTACAGTGCAAAAGCCTTTGGTTGTTTGGCTCTTGGGAGAAACAGGTTACAGTGTTGTTTTTGCTGTACAATGACGTCATCACATGATTTTATATTAAGCTCCAAGGCACATAGATATAGGTAACTGCACAGAAAAATACATATCCATGGTTGCACACTGTCAGAAACAAGCACGTTAAGTTACAACCAGCTCGGCTAAAGTTTGTCTTTGTCAGGATTATAATGTGCAATCTGCAGTGTTAAAAACCCACGTCTAATTTTAATTCATTCTTTCCAAAAGAATGACTTGTATTGGCTGCCGACCGTAACTTAAAAAGTTACAAAGCTACAGAGTTGAACGCAAACATCTCTATACCTAGAGTGTATCTAGCAAAAAAAGGTGGCAGGTGTGTAACACTGGTTTTGGCAAGTGAGGGGACAAAGAAGGTCGGATATGCAACCCTCCCCATGCAAGAACAAGCAGAGGATACCATAAATACATAGAGTTAATATTGAACGGTGCATCCTCAGGAGTGCACGTTCTAGCCCTTCGCAAATCAACGTATGTTTCGGAAAAAGAAACAGAGCGCGAGAAGGAAGAATTGCTCCGCTTCCGCCTCTCATCTGTACACTATACAGTGGCAGGAACCAGCCAGATATCTGAACAAATGCCCTTTACAAATTTGTTGCCGAACCTTACCCAGCAAACAAAGAGCCAAGTCTTATGTCAACCCAAATAAGTACAACTTTTCAGAATATGACCTAATATCAGAGCGATATTAAGGTCTCGATTTCACAAAATTACAAAGGAAGCAGCTACGACAGGCAACATCTCATTGTTTCAGCTGTCCTCTTAGCGCTACATTTAATCTGGTTTTGGCACAACCCCGCTTATCGAACAGTTCTTTAACATCAGAATGATGTCCATCATTAAGTCCATTAAGTATGTCCAAATAGCCAGCAGCAATGACAGGCATAGTGTGTTTCCTTCAGTATGGTTCAGTTCATTTCAACAGTTCAGTTTGAGTGGGTGCAAAATGTGTGTCAGCTCATATTATTCTTCACCAGCTGTGCATGCCAAAAGAAAGAGCGAGAGAGGAACAGATAGAAGGACTGAGAAAGCAACAATAATTAACTGTGGATGAAGAAAGAATAGTTTTTGCACTTCAGATTTGAAGGCGCTAAATACCTTAACTGTAATGGGTGAGATTGTGAAATGAGTTTCTGGCTGTCACGCAAACACACACACACACACATTTGCCGTGAGTATTCACAAAGACAGAAAATATACAGATATACAGGAAGATAATGCGTGTTTAGGGATGATTCACAGGTTTTTACAATCCAAACATGTTTCTAGTTGTGGCTGTCACTCACATAAAGCCTTTGGTCTTGGGCTGAGTTAGATTATTATACACACAAAAACACACACATACACAGTCTCCGCCGGGTCAGTATGACTCCCTAATGCAGAATTGGTCACCCTTACCACCTTCCGCATTACTCAGACTAGGGTGCAAGGAGCCTACATCTGTGTGACACATTGTGAGCAACAAGAGTACGAGTGTGTTTTGTCTTTATATATCATATGGGACTGTACCTGCACACATGCCTGTGAACATGAGGGTGTGATCCTTTTCTGACTTGTGAGTAAAGCTAGGAATGACCCTGCTACAATTAGTACCACTAGCAGTGACAGCACAAAGTTAAGGCCATGCCGAATTATAGGCTGTGTGGTCCACTACCAAATGGGAGGCCACACAATTATTTTCCGCAGTAACCTCCCAGGACAAGTCCTGCCTGGCTCGTCAACTCTTTTGATTGCACTGATTGATGGCTTCTGACTTGACTGATATGCTGGGATGAAGTGAATGTGACACCGCAGCATATGGTGAGTGACCTTAGTACGCCAGAGGCTTTGCAGTTGTTTGGCAAATATCCCAGCAACCAGGCGTGGCTCCATCATGGAGGTCCGTTAGAGGAATTATGTGCACAAACAGCCTGAAAGCTAAAACGGAAATAGATGTCACACTGTGGATGGGCGCTCATTCACTCAGCATTAATAGAGTGATAAGGTTTCCAAAGTCAGGTCATTGTGACAAGGTCTTTTGTTGTAGCTCCTTTGGCTCTCGCTGTATAGGAAGTTGTAGCTTACTGGAGTTAGCCCCGTTAACAAAGCACACTGGTATTATTTTAGCTAGCTAATCAACCAGCAAGGTAATTTCTAAAAGCTTATAATGATGTCAAATGGTGTGTGTTTACTTTAGAGGCTGATGACCATATATCTTAACTGGAGCTGTATCAGTATGGACTTTATGCAAAAATGAAAAGACCAATTCACAGCACTGATAGTAGTCTAAAGCCATGCTTTGGCTGTACTTGAGCTCATGCTAACATCAGCATGCTAACGCTTACAAAGACAATGCTAACATGCAGACACTTTGCAGTTACTGTGTACACCACCTTAGTTTAGCGTTTTAGCAGGCTAATTTTTTAATTAGCACTCAACGCAAAGTACAGCTGAGCTAGGTGGGAATTAGACATTTGGTCATAAACAAATAAAAAATATATGACCTGATGATGGTGCTAGGTGGACAGTTAGGGGATAAACAAAGTAGTTGCACTTTATGGTCCCCACTTGTCATGTGGGGACCATAAATGGACATGTTAAAAAAGAAAATGATGTTCTACTGATTGATTGATTGATTACTCCATTACTCAATCTGGCCCCCTCACCTTCATGTCTCTTATAAGAAGCCACTAAATATACAGAGTACTGGTATAAACTGGAGTTAACTATAGCTGCCTGCTTATTCATTTTACTATTCATCTGGTGTATGAAATGCTACTGAGAACTCAGAGTCAAGGTCATGTTAATCTAATGCTTTTTGTGTTATTTGCTATACAGTTAAATGAGCGTATGCCTCAGTGGGAACCTCTCAAGCGTGGCCTTCATGTTTTGTGTTCTCAGTAGATACAATATACACAAGCTTAAGTTCATTATATCTCCATATTCCTCTCTCCCTCCCTCTCTTGACTGTGTGACACATTTTCCTGCCTTCTGTGAAATTTTTGCAAGCACACGCTGGCTGAACCAAATGTGAAACTGAGGGTGGCGACCACATTTCAAAATGAACTCAGGAGGAAATCTTACACTATCAAAACACAGCACTTTACAAGTAGAAATGAGCTCATTACAATGGCACTGCTGGTACGGGGAGCAACTATCGTAAAGACCAATATATAGTGAAATATTCAGTACGAATCATGAGTTTCACGAATGTAATTTCAGAGCTGTCCTTGATGCATCTCAACCGTACAGAATTTTACAGCAGGGATTGCCTTTGAAATTCATCTTAGTTAGGACACTTGCATCATCCATGTGCCGAATTTTTCCCCAGAGGTTGACAGAAAACTATTTTGTATGTACAAACTCAAGATTTTTTAAAGGTAGCAAGGTCAGAGCGGCTGCCGAGATGTTTTCCTATGCTTCCACTTGATCAATAAACCCATCCAGGATGTTAAATTCGGGAGTTTACGAATCAATGCAGCTTCTCCCATAGAGATGACAGCTAGAGAGGGAAGAGCATCCTTCATTTGTCAGAGGGCTTTGCCATTTTGTTTCCCGGACTGGTCTTACATGAATAAAACACGACCATGAAACTGTTCAGGGTTGTGGTTTCTGATTTTTGTTTTTCAAAGTCTCAAATACCTTTTTGAATAACACTTCAGTTTTCCACTGACATGTTTTTTTGGACTTTTTCAGCAGTATTTCCACATTCTGAGAATTCAGTGCCGACCATTGATTGCTCTCAAAAATCTCAAGGAGGGCATGGCTGGTGCTCAAACCCTTAAATTTCTTTGCCATGGGTGAACAGTCCACTCTCTGATCTTGCCTCTTGGTTCGATTTTGCTTCAGACTTCTGACAACTCGACAGAAACCTCAAGATGGCAAACATGAACAGCAGTCTTATTTATGTTTGATTTCAACATCAGTTGTCTCTACTATGTTGAAAATCAATAGTCAAGATACATTTTTGCTCCATTTCAGGGCAAACCAGATCAAGTTGCCTCATTAACCCAAATATTTTGAGTTTTGAGCCGGAGTCAGTGTACTTTCCCTGACCTGAAATAATTTTTCACTTAGACTTTGCTTATGTGTCATTGTCCATGAGCAACATCAGTTCATCGTCCTCCTGCCCCACATCTTTAAACAGGGGTCACTAGCAGTGCAGTAGTGGCCCATCCAAGCACCACTGCTCAGTCTCTCTGGCCTCCCTGGATGTGACTGTCGCTCCTTTACCGTCAGATGCTGGTCTGAAGCTCGCCATTGAGCAGTGCAGCATTGTGAGTCTCCAAGTTGGCACTAATGATTGCAGCATCGTTAGCCATCCTGCTCCTGTCTGCCCTGCTGTCACTGCGATCAATCTCATCCAGGCCCGCCACCTTTTTCAGGCACAGAACGTTCTGAAAGCTCTTCTTGAAGTTGTCTGAGAGGAAAGCGTACAGGATGGGGTTGGCGCAGCTGTTGGCGTAGCCGAGCACCACTACAAAGTCGAAGGTGCTCTTCACAGCAGAGGTGGGCTTGATGGAGCCGGTGACGGAGGTGACGTTGAAAATGTAGAAAGGCAGCCAACAAAGGACGAACACCGCCACCACGATGGACACCATCCGTGTCACCTTACGCTCGGAGCGCTTGCGCTTGGTGGAACACACTCGTAGGCCAGACGACTTAACCTGGGAAAGGAATGGACTGTCAGTGGCTTCAAATCTTCCAAATATAAAAGCACAACGTTCACACTGTGAGACATACAGTAGAAACAACTTTAAGGTCAATATAATCCATGTAACATGAGGGTGCAGATGACCTTCCATTTGTAGCCATACGCTTAACTGCTCTAATACTACTGATTAAAACAGTAGTATTATTCATATTGTTTCTGAAAACCACACTGACTCACATTAAATCGTGTTTTTTGTTCCATTAAACCCACTTATAAGCCTCCAAATAAAGATGATTTTTTAACATCTTCTTTATTTTCAACATTACCTGTGAAATTTTTATGTTTCCCTAGATAGCCCTGTTTTCCAGTGCTGCCTAGTTCGTGTTCAAACATGTAATGCTTAAATAATAACCCTTAAAACCCCTGGTTCATCTATGGCACGATGTTGTTTTTTATTTGTAAGATGTAGAAGCTCATCCAAAAATAACTTAAAACATAAAAACATGCACTGTCTTTGGCTTTTTTCCACTTATCCACTATTATAAAATAAACCATTTGTATGAATCTACAAATAAACTTGACTCAAGTCACAATCTCAAATTGGTTGTTATTCTAGCCCTGCAGCCAGCAATAAACAGATCTCAATATTGAATAAGAGGACAATGTAGATGCAAAAGAAAAACATTATATTACATTTTAATGTCAGGCAGGCTTTTACCTTGACTATAATGAGCAGGTAGCACAGACATATGACCGTCAAGGGTAGGAAGAACCCAATGAAGAAGGTGTAGAATATGAAGGCTGTGTAATAGACATCCTGGGGCTCCGGCCACACAATCCCACATACTGGCACCTTGTCCAGGCCACTGAAGATCATAGTAGGTAGGATGACTAACAGCGACACAACCCACACTGTCAGGTTAATTAGCTTGGCTACTCGGGGCTTCCGCCATTTTGTTGACTTAATTGGGTGGACCACAGCCAAGTATCGATCGATGCTCATCACCATCAGACAGAATATGCTGGTGAACTGATTGAGAGAGTCTAAGAAGGAGGAGGGGAGAGAGAGAGAGTGGAGGAGCAGCGAGAACAAAGGTGAGGTGAGGATATATAGCAAATATATCAGTAATTTCTGTGACGGTTAGCTTAGCTTAGCAAAAAAACTGGAATAAGGGGAAAACAGCTAGCCTGGCTCTGTCCAAAGTTTAACAAATCCACCTACCAGCACCTAAAGATCTCACTAATTAACAGGCTATACTGCATCTCGTTTGTTCAATCTATATTAAAATCAACATGTAAAAATAACAAGCCACAGTGATGACAAACAAAAGTGACACACCAAACCACAACAGCTTTTTAAAAATAGATTTTTACACTTTTAGTTTTTTGTTGAGATAAAACATGGAAAAACCAATGTGGGATAATTAGTGAGTTTTAAAAGTGCTTGTTGAATGATTTTTTTAACCTTTGGACTGTAGAGCAAGGCTAGATGTTCCCCTGCTTGCAGTGTTTTGCTAAACTAAGCTAACAGCATCCAAGCTGTAGAATAATATCTATGGACAGATTTAAGAGTGGTATTGATTTTCTGATCTAACCTTTGGGAACAAAGCAATGTAGAGCATTTCACAAAATGTTATGCTATATCTTTAAGACACACAAGTGTCCAAGATTTTGAATAAACACACTTCAATTTGTAATTGAAGTCTTAAGATTTATAAAGTAAGTTTTTTATTCTAGTCTTAGCAGACAATGTTTTTAGGATAATTTCCCTGTAGAGGAACCCAAAAGTGTTTCTTTGTCCAATAAAATTGCTTCTGCTTTCTGTAGAGCACCATTAGCATGTCTGCTCTACACCTACCTACAGTCATGATCACCCTGCAAAGCACCTCTCCAAAGGGCCAGTGCACCAGTGTCAGCTGCAAGGCGATGAATGGCAGGCTCATCATGCACAGAACATCTGCCACCGCCAGGTTCAGGATGTAGATGTTGGTCACCGTCTTCATTTTGGCATAGCGTAGGATGACGTATATGACCAAAGTGTTGCCGCACAGTCCTACTGCACATACCACGAAGTAGATGAAGGTGATGACCACCGAGCTGGTCTTGTCCTGATGACTTGAGTTGTTCAGCTCCAGGTCAGACTCATTCCCCTGGATGTAGCTATCGTAGAGGAGGGGCTCAGGGATGGAGATGTTGGGGGAAGTTGGAAGAAAGGGCCACTGATCCAAGGCCATGATGGTGAGCGGGGTATCAAAAGGCTCCAAATGTCTACAGATAGCGAGGGGTAGTGAAGGTAGATGTTAATGAGTTTAAGGTTAGGATTTTACATGCTTAAAAGCACTGATTTTACAGCACAAGGCAGGAAATAAGGGGAAACGGAGGTGTTAACTTATAAGACAAGCAAGTGGTATTGGGAATTTGTGACTTTAAGGCGTCAGGGTTTGGGGCTCTGGGAATTGGGCTGTAAAAGAAACATAGCGAGAGAGATCTATGGAGAGAGAGAGAGAGAGAGAGAGAGAGACAAATTATTGAAAGAACACTAAGTATTGCTGAGAAACAGAAAATATTTCCTTTGACAAATAATTATAGTCCCGTGGCAACAGTTGCAAGGTTACTTTACATAACTGCTTTCACACATTCGATCATGTAAAATATTCTCTGAAGAAAATTCCCCAGATATTAGATGACAGTCCGCCAACGTACAGCGTAATTACTCCGGAGATACAGTGTAATCTTTGGTACTGATGATAGACCAGTACTGTACGTACCGATACATATACATAGATACTGGGGAACAAAATGTAAGGTTGTGGAATAGCGTGTTAAAAATTAAGGATCTTACAAAGAATACCATATTTCTATATAATACCAGATATTATTTTCTAACTACTACTACTCATTCTATTACTACAGGGTACAGTATGACCATAAAACTGATCACAAATCTGTATGTTTCAGGGAAGATGAAGCGATGACTTCTGCATCACTTCATTAATCTGATGTGATTTTATTTTAAAATGACCTTATTACAAACAAGTTGGCTGGTGACATGAACGACAGCTGAGACATTCTCAGTCTTGTCGTTTACAGTGTACAAAAGATTACACCTTAACTCTGGAGTAATTACGCTGCACGTTGCAGGCAGGAATCTAAAGCGTTAACGATATTTCCTTTACTTGATTAGTTCTTCCTGTCCTTGATTATCCTCCACACACTACTTATTCCCCTCACAGCAAGCATTTGGCAGACAGAGAGATGGAGGAGATGGCCAAATCCAGACACAGGTTTCCAAGAATAACTTTTGGCCATTGTGTCCTTTATTTGAGAAATACAGCAGGCAAATAGTCACCAGGACACCTTGCATTACTCAACCCAAAGGGACACAATTTGTATGTCGTGATATTGAATTGCACTATTTTACACTCTTCTTTTTTTCCCCCACAAAAATGTGCAGGCATGGGTAACTACAAAACTCATCACGACTTCTGCTTCAGAGCCATAATTGTATCTGTATTTGTTTTCCGATACAACATCTCAACTGGATCTCATCTGGTCTTGTGCTCTTCTCTCACTTTCTAACCCAGTCCAGAACAGAAATCCCTCCCTAAATGCGACACTGAGCCCAGTGGTCCAGGTCAGGTGTGTGCATATGTGTGAGTGCGTGCGGTACCGCCCATATTTATGCATACATGCAAAAACGTACGCCTGAGCGAGAACCACGAGGGCGCTGTGCTGCCGAAGACAAATGTTTATTCAATTGATCTTGGGGACAAACAGTTCTGACACTGTGGCAGCAGAACTCACTCTTTCCCTGCAGTGACAGCAGCTGGCTCAATGGGGAGGGGGGACATTGGTCCAGTTCTTGCTTTCATAATTTACCTGAATTACATGTGATTGGCAAAGTGGGCCCACTGTGGACAGTCCACTTTGTGCTAATGAAGGGTATTGTATTGTGATAAAAGGTAGGGTTCAACTACTTGTCATCACTGAAGATAGGGGAACAACATGTTCTATCTATGTGTGTGTGCACGCAAAGGTTAGATCACTCAAGATACTTGTCATTTTAATCTCCTGTTAAATTAATTCTTTATTATAGAAAATAATAAAAAACCAACCCCAACAGTTTAAAAGACTGAATCATTATTGGAACTGGTTTGTTAACCAATCTCTGTACTGTACTATTTGCTCATTTTCCCTACTGGAAAAATGTATTGGCCGCAGAACAGGCGCCAAAATTATTTTCAAGCTGTTTAAGAAGTTTTCTCTATTATAAAAATGTCTGATTTTAATGAAAATCTTAATAATTCTCACTGCTTAGTGCAAAATTCTAAAGCCACCAAAACAATTTATCAGCCTTTACAAACAGACAGTTCTGGGGCTCCATTATAGACATATTTGCTTGTGTGTGTTTGTGTGAGTCAATGAATGAGAGAGCTACAGGGTAAAGTGCGCAGAAAAGCAACCTGCACTAACAGTACCCTACATCCAGGAATGAAATGATTTACAGTGTTATTTCATAGCAGGAGGCACAGACTAATTACTGTATGATTGTCAGTATTATTTGGGAACATCTTTCAGTTCAATTAAAAACCAGTGATGATTGTATTAAGTGTAAAGGGGGAATTAGTGACTTATTTGAAAGTGAAACAGGCTACAACTTGAGACCCACAGAAAAAAAACATACTTTGCAGGCTGGGTGTCAGGAGGTGGATTTCAGCTCAGCACTGACTGTGTGAATAGATGAAGTGATGCGAGGGAAGCAGCTTGGCTTGATGCAGCCTCACGCTAACCTGCAGGCTGGGTGTGATAAATGTCCAGCTCAACAGGAGACTTTTTACACTGACAGTAAAATGGCAAACCGGCCAGTAGTGAGCAGGTTGGTTTGTCATTCTACAGGAACTGTGAAGTCGCATAATTAGGGCACGCGTTTTATTTATCTATTTAGTTTTGCTGTGCCCGAAAGGGAAGAACAATCATCTGTCCTCTTCTTATCCTAAAAGTCAGACACGGATATCAGAGTGCGAGTAAAGTAGGTGTTGTGGGTCTGAGTTTGAAACTATTGTTTAATTTAATTTGGGTGCCAAAAATTAAATTACCGCTGCGCCACGATTTGGCTCGTATGTGTATCTTACTTTATAATAGGTTTCACAAAAATGTTTCTTTTAACCTACAAAACGGAGCTGTCTATGAAAGGACTGAATTACAGCGCGCGCAAAAGCAAGTCCACACAGAAATGCCTTTGGATGAAAACAAATTGATTGACCACCATTAAAAATCACCACTAACTCCTTTTTTTCAAAACATCACTTACTTTTAAAGAGAAAACTTCGTCTTCATATCAAGTCCAACACGTCAAATCCTTCAGGAGACAATATGGAGTCCAGCCGCTCCGGCGCGGCGCTGACCTGCTGGAAAGCTGCATCGCGCCAGCTTCTCCATCCACCTGCTCCCTTAGTGTTACGCACGGCGCTGGCGTTCAACAGCACATTCCCCACCTTCACCAGAGCTGGTGGCTATTCTACGTCTGTCAGGTCATTTCACCTCCGAGAAATATTCCGCGTTTGTTAACCGAAACTTTGGCAGACCGCGACGTAAAAAAAACACAGTAGTGCGCTCACAGTGCGCTGCGTCCAACTAGACAAGCTTGGCACCGAATCCCCTGGGACAAGAGCGGCAGGACGCACGACTGCACCGCAGAGAGAGACCAGAGGGAGAGAGGGAGGGAGGGAGGGTGGGAGAGGGGGAAGAACTAAGCGCGTCACCCTGCATGCGTCGGTGTCCGACGAACTGCTGATTTTGAGTCATGCATATGAGTTGTCTCCTTTTCTGGTGCCTTGTGTCATTTAAACAGTATACCGTTATACAGTATTTATTTTTTGGTGCAGATTGTATTGTCACAAGAGCCACCAGATTGCCTCCAGTGTATCAAGATCAACCCAATCAGAAATTAAATAGCACGTACCTGAAATTTAACAGCAGCTCTGTGTCAAGTCATTGGACGCATCAAAAACATTTCTTTTTGTTGTTTCTTGCAAAGCACATGCAGAAAAATGAATCATCAACCCCAAGCTGTCGCACAGAATGATGCTTTGATTAGAATGATTAGATTGTCTCTTTCCAAGTCCATCAGCTACCAGTGCAATTATTTCAAGTGCCATCCAGGCCTGCCACATGCAGATCTCAGTCAGTTGTGCACATTCTTGTCAGCCGACGGTGATGACACTCGGATCTGAAGGAATGAAGCCAATCCAACAGTCCCTCTTCCGTCTTTAGAAAGGAGGAGTTTTCAAGCAAGTGCAGATGGCGGGTATCTTCCACGACCTCTCTCAGTGGACAGCTCCATGAGAAAATGTTCTGCCACTTCTCTCAACATAGCAACACAAAAGTGCTGCTATTATTATGACCAGCTGCTGTCCTATCAAAGATTAATGGGTTTTTATTTATGTCCAAAACGATAGGATTGACTGAAGCTGCTCAAAGGGGGAAGCACCATAAAAGAAGGGTTTGTGAACATGTTCATGTCTTCAGTTATTCTTTGTAGAAATTCCCATCCATGTAAATCAGTGTGTAATCAGGAGGGTTACTGGTTCAAATTTGTGTTTGCTGTGCTGTGTTTTGAGGTCATCGAGCTCTGGCGAGTTCACTATCGTGTGTCACTAAGGGCCACATCCAACCTGCAAGCTTTTTTAATACATTTTTAAATGATCAGCAAGGCCAGCGCGGTTAAAGATGTAATGTTAGCAATGTATCTTTTTAACAGTATTAAAGAAAACATATTATTTCAGCATTTTAAGTCCTATACTGTAGTTCTGTGACTTCTGTATGGCAGCTTTACATGATTCAAAGTTCAAAAAAATAATTTTCTGTCTTATACTGGCTCTTCATGTAGGCCTTTATTTCAGCCTCTGTGTGAAACAAGCTGTAGATGCTCCTGTCTCTTTAGGTCCCCCACCTGTCTTCTGATTGACCTGAAACATGTTACCAGGCTGTTGTTGTCGCTGAGAGGTAAAGACAGACTGAGCATTGATGTGCCGTTGCTGTGCGGAACAAATGACCATATATGGAACACCAGCTCGTCTAGCTCTGTGTGTAGAACGGAGCTAGAAAAAGCAGTTGAAAACAGCGTTCATAACAGGAGGAAACTGTGGTTTTTGCTCACAGGAATTTCTTTGAAATACTTTAACCTCATTAATTGAAGCTTTGACCATGCTTAACATGAACATCCAACATTGTAACATTGTAGAAAAGTCATAAAATATGGCAAAGCATGATATGTCTCCTTTAAAGGAGTACTTTGACATTTTGGGATGCATGCTTATTTGCTCTTGTCGAGAGTTAGATGACAAGATTGATATCACTCTCATATATGTATGCTAAATATAAAGCTAACTGCCAAGCTAAGGGCCTTTAAGTCGAGCCTAGCATAGGAACTGGAAACACATAGCCAGGCTCTGTCCAGAGGGAACTACATCCATCAAATCTTTTGCCTGGTGTCTTTCATGTGATTTTGACCACTGTGCAGATGTGTTGTCTGTATGTGTTGTGTTCAGCTCAGCCTCTGAACTGTTATAAAGCAGATTTATAAAACGTTGGTGCACAACCGCAAATTTTCCTCTCAAGCTGAAGCATTTTGAACCCAGCAACTCAGTGTCTTCACATCAATTTGAACCACCCAGACAAATTTGCATCTTAATTGCTTCTTTCCATTGACATTCGCCTCGTGTTCTGTATGTGGAATTTTTCTACCTTTGAGCAGGCTAGTTGTTTGTTTATGCTAAGCTAATCACCTTCCGGGGTAAACACTTTCTTTATGAGTTTATGGTGGCAATCGCTATTTTCAAGTCTTCTTCAATACAGCAGGACGTTCATTTTTTTAAATGATGGTCCCACTTAAAGGAAAATCGACTATAAAGCGGGTTATGCTTTAGGGCATGGCTACCTTATGATTGACAAGCCGCTGCCCCGACTACCTGTCAGTCAGCATAGAGGCTTAGCAATGCGTATCCCTCTCCAGCTCCACCTTGTCATCCGAATATGGTCACTTCTGGTTGAAAAAAAAACAGATGGCGACCGCCAAAATGCCAAGCTCGAGGCTTAAAAACAAGTAGTCCACAAACCAATGGTTGACATGGACTACATCCACTTTTTTTACACAGACTAGAGCAATGCAGTCATTTGCATAATTGATCTCGCTTTAAAATTTTACTGCTCGTTACCACTGCCCAGAGAGAATCCTGCTGAAAGAACAAAAGAACAAAGCAGATGAAAATATTCAAAGTTGGAACTGGGAAGCATGAGCTGTCTGTTGGCCCGTGATTTCATCTGAATACACTGGTTTAAAATACAGTACACTGGGTGATACACAATGTAATGAACCTCACACTTTCTCTTTACTTCTCACTCAACACAAACACACACATAGCCTTGAATGTCACCGGTCAACAACTCTCCACTTGTCCTTAAACTCTGACACATGTCTAAGTCAATATGAAGCCTAGTTTGAAGGGTAAAGGTCCATTTAAGATAAGATTTAAGGATCAAAAACCTGAAATCAGTCAGTTTACCACATTCTTTCCCTTCTCACTACTTATACCATCATAGACTTCAGAATCTAGCTGCCTACTCACAACTTAGACTAGAACCTTTATTCCTCGTTTAGGTGCTTAAGTCCATGATTGTGTACTTTGGACTGTAAAGTCTGTCAAATCATTTCAAACAGATTCAGGACCGACACTGACGGAGGACTGCAGCTGCTGATGTTGTGCTGATGACGTATTGTTTTCACTGAGTACACAATGTGTTACTGGATAGAGTGAAGCAACTAGAGAAACCTGTCAAGCCAAATACGCCTCTTATTCGTTCTGCAGCCTCCTGCCTGTTATCCTGCCATGAGCTATTCTTTAGCCTTCTTCTCTGCTGGCTTCACATACATTTCAGGGCCCCTGGCATACTAAGTACACAAACACCTCTCCAAACTGTGACTGATGCGATGCTGCTGCAAAATGCAGAACCTTGACGCTGTGCTCGTCATGAAACTCTTCCAGGGAGAAAGTAAGTATTCACTGTTACATGATCTATCTGCTGTTTTGTCACCTTGACTCCTGGTGACAGCGCAGTGCTGCAGCACATAGTATCACACGCATCATGTGATGTCCCTGGTGCCAAGAACAAGTGCAAAGGTGCTGCGTATCACCTAGATCAAACTGTTAGGACAAAAAAACACATAATAACCAGTTCTGAAGGTCATCGAGCTTTGAACATTTTTCTACCTGAGTTCCTTACCGCTCACTCTGACAGCCACAAAACCACAAAAGAAGACAATAGCACCTAACAAGAGAAGTTTTCTGCTGCTTGGCTTGGCAAAACAATAGGCTACTTTCAATGGACATCAAGAGATATTTTGACTCACATAATAATTTCAATGATTTACTTTTAGTGCACTAGGTCAAAACAGGCCAGGGCCATGGATGGATTATGAAACAATGGCCTATAGAGCACAGACATTGAAAAAGACACAGCTTTGCATTCATTTTGCAAATCTTTTTGTATGCTATTTTATGTCTCTTTGTAGTCATTCTGCGTCTCTTAATAATTAATTTGCGCCTGTTTTGCAGTTGTGTCATGTCTCTTTGTTGTTGACTTAGGTGTTTTTGTTGTTGTTTCATGTCTCTTTTTTGTCGTTTGGTGTCTCTCTGTAGTCATTTTGCATCTCCTGGTAGTCTTTTTGTGTCTCTTTATGTCTCTACACATGTATGTACCAGTTACACCTGACAAACCCACTTGCCTCTTTATATTAAGAGACAGTTATAACATACAGTATATGAAGTTGGATGTCTGACATTTCTCGTTCAACTAAAAAGACAAAACCAAAATGTTATTATTGACCGCTATCATCTGCACCTATAATTCCAGTTCTCACATATTGAGTGTTCAGTCAGAAACCAAGGTGCGTTGTTTCATTACATACTCTATTCTGATATTCATATCAACGCTGTCATCCAATCTTGCCTCTACCATCTCAGGGATATTGCTGAGATCTGTTCAATTTTGTGTTTGAAAGACACAGAATCCAATTATACTATCCTCATTTCCTCACAGTTGGGCTACCATAATGTTCTTTTAACTGGCATGGATCAGAAACAATTCACATAATCTAAATTTTGTGCTGTAGCTATAAAATTCCCTTCCAAGGTCACCAGAACTGAAAAAATGAAAATAAAATGACACAAATGAAAACAGGACTAAATTTTCTAGTTGTCCTTATTGCTTTATGGTGTTCGGCTTCTTAAGTGTTGCACATAAGTGATATCTGCATAATTGGATTATTAATTCTGAATATTATTCATTCTGGAAGATGCCGCTCATGCAGCTCACATAATTTGCAAGTGATTGTATGCACACGGAAGAGCCTGTAGACACAAATTTGTATTTGTATTTAAATCTGTACTATGTGCTTCTTGATGTTTATTAGCGCTACCCCTGTATTTATTTTGTGTTTGTGTGCCTTTCTGACCCTCCTGCTCTGAGTCTCTCACCTGATGCAGAAGTGCAAGTGTCAGAGTGAAGAGGGCAATTTAAAGGTGAACGTCATGACCATGTCACGCTATCTACTCTATTAAACATTTGCAGTCTGGAGCGCAGATTCAGGTCCCGCTTTTATGGAATATGTGAAGGTTGTAGCAGCAAAGCTGAGAGACACTAGACATTCAGACACAACAAATACTGACAGAAAGATACTTGAATGTGTGTGTGGTTGTGTGTAGTTGGACATATTAGAGACTTTGTGTTGTTGTTCAGACAATATGTCTCCTCTCCTCTGAGTCTGAAAATGTGGGTTTTCAGCCGGTGGCGGGTGATGGACAGTGACTCTGTTTTCAGTGCGGGGGGGGGTTCATTCCACCCAGAAGCGAGAGATGCCTTGATCTGGATCAGCAACTGCATGGACCTGAGAGTGACAGGGCAGCCAAACACCTAGAGGCAGAGGAGCAACGGTCACACCAGAGTGTAGGGTTTGACCATGGCTTGGAGGCAGGAGCACTTACGTGTTATAATAATAATAAAAAAGGACACATCTGCAGTGAAAACAAAAAAAGTAAAGCAAAAGGACAAAAACGGGTCACAGCAAAATTCACCTGCAAGTCATCGTGGAATAGATGATCTATTGTTAGGACTAGTGGGTGAGTTGGTAGTTTTCTCCCCATTGAAGAGTGTTTTGCAGGTTGTTTATCCTTATCCAAACTGAGGGTCTAAGAATAGAGTGTCATATGCTGTAGAGATTGTAAATCACCTTAAGGCAAAGTGTGTGCTACTACTAGTGCTACTAAGTTATAATAGCCACAGTTGCATTTTGTTCATAGGATCATTTCTTCCAATAAAGAGTTAGCAAACTGTCAGTTAGCAAGCTCGTTTGCTTGCGTGCCAATTGGACAAATAGTACATAGATTGTATTCACTGCCTACGAAACAAAATGTATGGAGTTCTGCACAGCTCACATGCTACAATATCTTCCTCCATATTGGTCTCACGGGTTAAGATGGGTTTCTAGTGACCTACGGCGCATTGAGAGGATCGCCTCTCCTGGTAGTCAAGTAATATTATATTAATAATAATAATAAATAAATTAACATTGTTGCGTCAGCACTCCGTAAACAAGTTTTGAACTTATATAAGAAATCTCAACTCACCCAGACAACATGTGATGATATCATGACCACTGAAAATGTTTCAAGCTCAAACACCTCCGAGGCTCTGCAGAAACATTTCTCAGAATGTGAATCATGCCGAGATGACAAGTGTATAACATGCTCCTGTGTTATTGCTGCGGTCGGACTGTGAGCTGAATGTGTCAGCAGACACATGTTTTGAGGGCCTGCATGGTCACATGCTTGGTGCATATTCACCAAGATGAATAAGAAGCATAATGCCAGTGCCCTGATGGAGCACCTTTGTGATCCAAAGCTGGAATCCATTGAAGGCTGTCAAGGAGCATGACCATAATCTGCTTTACTGGCGGTGTTTAGAAAACTGACAAAAGGGTTGCTGAAGCTTTTAAAGCCTTTTAAGCTTCATATTACTGTGTAAAAATGTACAGTCAAATTCTGCCTTAGGGTGCTATTGTAATCACCGTTATTTAATACCTTTAATTTTTAATTTCAATTCATTGTCTGCAGAGCAGTAAATCAATGAAGCATTGCAGGCACATGGCACAGTGGCCAGGCAAACAATTTTCTCATTCTGGTAGTAGGAATTATTCATTAATATGAACTGAAGTGTTATAATGCAGTGGTATTATACTCCTTTTAGCTTGTGACCTCTAATGTTCCAACTCAAATAAACAGTCTTGACAAAAACATATGTTTCTGCCCTAATGGACTCGTTTTGTGGTTTTGATATGACTGAGAAACAGCCCACACAGCTCCCAATCATGTACCATTTGATTTAAAATGGCATTACTAATCAAAATTGGATTATTTTGTTCCATTAAATAATTTAAGAAGATTAGGCTGTATAAATATTAATTAATTCACATGCAAAATGTTTTGAAAAATCTTTCGTGCCGAAGAAGATTAGAATATTGATTTGAAAGTGATAAATTGGTTGCTATGCTATATAGTGGCCTACAGAAATGTATTTTTCTTTTTCTGATTTCTATTAGTATGTCGTATGCAGCCCTTACCAAAGATAAATAAGATATGTACTGACATTCCACACAGAGATGCCATCCCTCTCCTCACATGGAGGTTCTTTTCTCTGACCATTGTGATTTCAACTCTCAAATGGGTCTCAAACCTCTCCACTGACTGCTGTAACTTTCCTATTCTTCACGTTAAATTATGCACAGCCACAATGCAAGTGGAAAGCAAGAATGAGCAACATTAAGCATTCTGGCTGCCCCTATTATGGTTAATTTGGTACTTATGTAATGTAATTATGTGTAATTCAGACTTTCACTAATGTGCATACGCCTACAATACAAGGTCTGCTCTCCTTCAAAACCAAATACTGAGACAAAGAGAAAAGAAGGACAAAGAAGAACATTGTATCCATTTTTGCATTGATAAAATATTCAAATGTCACTCTGATGTTGGGAAAATATGGGCTATGTGGGCCCAAACACAATATTTCATCAAATTACATTATTTAGAAGCATTCTGCACCAAGAAAATATTTCTCATAAAAATTTTAAATAAAATTTGCCAGACAGTCGAGAGGTTCACTGTTGAGCATGAAAGTTTTACCAAAAAAACTTTACTTCAAGTCCACTTTCTAGCTTTTTTTTAGAACTTTCAGTCTCATCTCACGGTTTTTGTCAGCTGATGGAATTTGTTTAGTTGTCATGGAGATAGCTCAGTCATCATTGTCATAGGCAAATAATAGATTGACAATTGTCACTGTCAGTAGTTCACAGCTTTAAGCACATGTTGTGATCTATCACCTTTTCAAAATCACTCCACTCACTTACTGTCTCATCTAAGTCATGTCATGAATGTGATTATTTTAAACTTGGAAGACTTGTGGCTGCCAATGATTTGTAAATTCACTTGAAATGTTCAATTTCAATTCAATTCAATTCAATTTTATTTATATAGCGCCAAATCACAACAACAGTTATCTCACAGCGCTTTTCAT